>JAGHKM010000153.1:0-26901 GCA_019097785.1 Fraxinus excelsior
CTATAAAATGAGCATGACATCCAATACTTCTACATGAGCTTTAGAATTGTAAATTTTGAAGCCCAATTATGGAGTTAAAAGATTTTTAAATTAAAAAAATTCCGTTAGTTTTTCCGTTAAATCAAGAAAATCCGTTAGTTTTTCCGTTAAACCAACAAATTCCGTTAGATAGACACTTTTTATATATAGAAAGATATAGAAAGATATATAAACCTTGTTTGCTATTATTTTTTGAGGGCGATAAAAAATATATCTATAGTTATATTTGTTTTCATCATAATCTATCCCTACAATGAGCTCATTAGTTATTTTCTCTCTAAAAACCCTTCTCCATGACAAGCATTCCGAGGTGTGAGAGTACTCATTAGTATGACGTTTAGCAGATATACTATCATTACAAAACAACTCATTGAACATTGCATCGACCACAAACTTACAAGTTCGTTCACGACATTTATACATAGAGGTCACATGAACGGAAGTCACATGCTAGAAGTTTATCGAACTAATCAAATTATAAAATAAATTCATTAAAAACACATTCACCACCAACCACACTACATAGTCACATAGATCACAAGATACTATTACATGTCATATATACTTGAAATTGAGTTATTAGTAGCCACCCAACAAAGTTTACAAGATACTAAAACGGTCGCATGAATATTTTCTAACGAGCATAATCATAAGTTACATAATAACAGGAAAGAAAAGTTGCATGCCACGTAATACAATAAGCCCATGTCTGGTATCCAAGTCAAAGTCAACAATTAATTTTAATCGCATGTTTCATAGGATCCACAACTTTTCAATCATATATTTTATCAACTTTAATCAAAATCTATTAAAAATATAATTTTAATTTCCACCAAACAAGGTCTAAAGTTCATAATAGTATTGAAGAGGAGTCACATTCGTACTACAAACTTATAGTCATTGAGGTTTATGGTGGTTGGGTTCATTGTCTTCAAAGAGTGTTTTTTTTTTTTTTTGGATTGGATTATGTTTCAAGCCCAAGGATTTATCAATCTTGGACTTAACCATGTTGGTTCCTTGGTAGGCCTGACATTTTAAACACTAGTAATAATATTAGCCTTTTCAATTATGTTGTAAAAATAGCTAAAAAAGGAAATATTTTGAACATATATAAAAAAACATTATTTTATATATACAAGTTCGGGTTTGAAATTCAATTTTATTGCAGAGTTATGCTACAAGTACATAACTCGTAACATAAAGGTGTACATAATGCACAAATAACGTCCCCCCCCCCTATTGGAGGGGGCGCCTGGGCCCGCAGGTGCCCCTCCAATAGGGAGGCACCATTTGTACATTATATGAATGGTTATGTTACGTGTTATGTACCCGTAGCATAATTCTTGCATCAAAATCCGTAGAGCGTCTAGCCTTCGGTGTCGATCTAAATCCCCTTTACTATAAAAGAGAGGATCCAAATTACTATTCATTTTGGCACCCTCCTTTTCACACCTATCCGGTTTGCTACTGTTCATTAACTGGATGGGCAAAAACGACGTCGTTTGGGGGAAAGGGAATAAATCATCACTATTATTTTGCCATATTGGAAAAATATCTCCACCATATACACCGAAAACGAAACCGACCTGGAAATCCTTTCTTCTTGCTCTTTAATTTTGCTACAACAATATTCCCTTCCTGCTAAAACAATTCATCCAAGTTTTAAGGTAATATGAACTTCCTTCTACACATATTGGCTTTGATTTGTAGCTTCTGGCAGTATTTAATTTGCTTTGATTATTTTATATAATGAAGAAGATGAGAAATGGGGAAATGAGTTGGAATAGCCATCACAAAAGAAGTTTTTGTTTAGATGGCCTTTGACCAAATTTTTTAAAAAGAAAAAAGAATTAATTATTTAAAAATTGCAAATGTCTATTTTACCCTCCTTTGCATAACCAAATAAATGAGGAAAACTTTTTTTTTTTAAGGTTCTAGGATTTGAACCCTTCACCTCAATGAAAGTAAAATGCTCCCCACACCATTAGGACATTGAACAATTTTGATAATTATTTTGCAATAACCTATATATATATCTTGACAAATCAAATTCAAATTTACAAGGTCCAAGGATTTGAACCTTCAACCTTTAAGAATTTTTTTTTTTAAATGTTATCCTCACCACTAGGGCATTGAACAATATTGCTAATATTTTTGCAATAACCTATATATATATCTTAACAAATTATATTCAAATTTACAAAATCCAAGGATTTGAACCTTCAACCTTTAAGAAAAATGATTCTTCTCACACCATTAAAACATTGAACAATATTTTTTATTTTAATGCAATAACATATATATATAACCTTATATTTCTGAATATCTTGAAAAATTATAGTCAAATATTTCACTTTATTTTATATACGTATTATGTATTAAAAGATTAATTTTAATTAAGATGAATTGAATGTTTACAAAATTTATGATTTCGAAATATATAAATAATTAGTGACAATTAACTTAAAAATCTTTAATTTGATTTCAAATAATATTTTTAAGTAATCATCTACCGGTTCAACCATTAATTTTTTTTATTGTTTCCCCTTATCCCCACGTAAACTTTTTACGACGTGCAATATATATTTTTTATATACCTTACAAAATATAATTGTCGTTTTATATATCTTAAAACGATATATATGTCATTTTAATTAAAATTAAAATTGAAACGATATCAATATCGTCAAAATTGTACTAAAACAATAATGACATCGTTATGTGTCAAATTCACGAAATAACATAACAACTTTCGTATCGTAGTAGTTAATGACATCGTTTTTAATAGAAATGAAAATGACATCGTTTTTAACAGAAATGATATAATTATCGTTTTATATAAACTAAAATGATATATATGTCGTTTTAGTTATGATTTAAGTTGAAACGATATCAATGTCGTCAAAATTATATTGAAACGATATGGATATCGTTATGTATCAAATCCACAAAATAACATAACGACGTTCCAGTTCAAATAATAACTACAACGATATATATATCGTTTCTTTTCATGAAAAACGATAATTATATCGTTTTGGCTAAAAATAACGATTCGATCGTCCACAATCACACAACAAGCCTTCAACATACGTACGTCGATCGAAAAAGGTCATCAAGTGGGTTGATGTTTTTCGAATGACTTAGAAAGATCGAACGAGGATACTTTCTTTCTATTGGAATAGTTCGAATGTTGTATATAGTCATAAGAATACAAATATCACCATAGTTTCTTTTGAGTGAGATCAAACACACTTGATGATCAATTTCAATCATCCTACGTATGTCAAATGCATGTCGGGTTGTCGTGTACATCGAATCGTCGTTTTTAGCCAAAACGATATAATTATCGTTTTATTTAAACTAAAACGATATATGTATCGTTTTAGTTATGATTTAAACTGAAACGATATCAATGTCGTCAACATTGTACTGAAACGATATGGACATTGTTATGTATCAAATCCACAAAATAATATAACGACGTCCATATCGTTTCAGTACAAATTTGACGAGTTAGAAATCGTTCCAGTTCAAATAATAACTACAACGACATAGATATCGTTTCTTTTCATGAAAAACGATAATTATATCGTTTTGGCTAAAAATAACGATTCGATCGTCCACGACCACCCAACATACCTTCAACATACGTACGACGATCGAAAAATGTCATCAGGTGGGTTGATGTCACTCGAATGACTTAGAAAGATCGAACGAGGATACTTTCTTTCTATTAGAATAGTTCGAAAGTTGTATATAGTCATAAGAATACATATATCGCCATAGTTTCTTTTGAGTGAGATTAAACACACTTGATGATTAATTTCGATCATCCTACGTATGTCGAACGCATGTCGGGTTGTCATGTACATCGAATCGTCGTTTTTAGCCAAAACGATATAATTATCGTTGTATATAAACTAAAATGATATATGTATCGTTTTAGCTATGATTTAAACTGAAACGATATCAATGTCGTCAAAATTGTATTGAAACGATATGGATATCGTTATGTATCAAATCCATAAAATAACATAACGACGTCAATATCGTTTCAGTACAAATTTGACGAGTTTGAAATCGTTCCAGTTCAAATAATAACTATAACAATATCGATATCGTTTCTTTTCATGAAAAACGACAATTATATCGTTTTGGCCAGAAAAAACGATTCGATCGTCTACAACCACACATCATGCCTTCAACATACATAGGAAGATCGAAAAAGGTCATCAAGTGGGTTGATGTAGCACTCACATGGCTCAGAAAGAGCGAACGGAGATACTTTCTTTCTATCAACATAATTCGAAGGTGATAGAGAATTATAGAAACACAAATGTTCCCCTAATTTCTTGAAGTGAGATTAAACTCACTCGATGACCTATTTTTGTTGTCTTACATACGAAGAATGTATGTTAAGTGGTTATGGATGATCGAATTGTCCTTTTTTAGGTATAACGATATAATTCTCGTTTTCTGTAAATAGAAACAATACCGATGTCGTTCTAGTTATTATTTGAATTGCAACGATTTCAAACTCGTCAAATTTGTACTGAAACGATATGAATATCGTTACTTTATTTCATGGGTTTGAAACTATAACGACATCATCGTTGTTTCATATAAGAAGAAATGACATATATGTCGTTCTAGTTACGATTTTGACTGAAACGAGTTCCAACTCGCCAATTTGTACTAAAACGATATGAATGTCGTTACTTTGTTTTGTGGGTTTGACACTACAACGACATATTTGTCGTTTTATATGGGAAGAAATGACATTTATATGTCGTTCTAGTTACGATGTTGACTGAAATGAGTTCCAACTCGACAAATTTATACTGGAACGATATGAGAACGATTTCATGAGAACGATTTCATGAAAACGATATTGAAGTCGTTTTTTATTACAGGAACGATGTCCAAATCGTTACGAAAATTAGCGTGTATTTTATACTGAAGCGATATCCAAGTCGTTTTTTGTTTGTTATGAGAACGATTTCTATATCGTTACGAAGATCAGTGAAGCAGTGTGTATTTCGTACGGAAACGATATTGAAGTCGTTTTTTATTACAGGAACGATGTCCATATCGTTACGAAAATTAACATGTATTTCATACTGAAACGATATTCAGGTCGTTTTTTTGTTACGGGAACGATATCAATATCGTTACGAATATCAGTGCAGTGTCTTTTTAAATACAAGGATATTTTAGTAATTTACAAATTGTATTTTCCTTTTATTTGTATCTTGAGGCCATCTAACTAAAAAACTTAGTTGGTGGGCTTTTTAAACTAAAACTTAGTTTGACTAGGCCCATTAAATGAACTCCCCATGAGAAATAGGGAGGACGGTTGGAAGAAAACAGTTGACACCCGCATTCGCTTTCCACCCAACCCGAAAACTCACAAACTCACCCCTCAAGTGCTCCCTCAACTCTCACCTATCCACTTATTCATCTCAAAATTCAAGCGCTCGGGACTCTCTCTTACTCCACCTCTCTGCCTCGTCCCCATAGACTCCAGCCACTGCGATGCGTGGGGCCGAGACTGACGCCATGGGTTTGTTGCTCAAGGAGAGGATTGTCTTCTTGGGAAATTAGGTTGATGATTTTCTTGCTGATGCTATTATTAGCCTGTTCTTGCTTGATGCTCAAGACCCCTAGATTTATGCTTAGAATACAATTCAGATGAAACTTTCCATTGGGTAGATTAATATTTGCTAATTAAGTAAAAAATAATGCCTCCTAACCTCATGCTTCTTCTGTGAAGTTAAATATTACGAGAAAGAATTTGATAAATTTAAGGGACACACATTCTTAACAATATAAGTTTTTTTCTGTGCTGAAATCGATCAAATTTGAATGAAACAGGAAATATTTTGCATTTATTTTGATCATGGCACCAGCTACAACAACAGGGGATTCGATTAAATCCAGAGGTACTGTATATGCTATTTTCATTTTTAGGATTTGAAAAAGAAAGAGCAAATACATTACATTCCGTGAGGTTTTTTACTACTATGGTGACATCCCAATCTTTCGAAATATGAACAAAATTGTAACTTGAAGAAAGGGGAAAGAATAATTCCAAATTTTGAACCTTATTTAGTGCCAACCTTGTTGTAGTTTTAGTATTTTGATTAGAGTACATGCAAATGCAGTGTAAACTTACAAATTATTAAAACTTGACATGTTCAGTTAATGCATTGTTTTTACTTTATCTTTATTAAATTATTTTAAAATATCTATTTGTGTTATTTGTAAACAAACAAGTTGTTCTTGATCATATTTGAAAAATATATGAAGTACTTTAAGAAATAAATTATATTTCATAATTTTAGTTCGAGTTTGTTAGAAATTTTTTTAAGTCATTTTACTAAGGGTGATGCTTCCTTTTATAGGTCAGGAAAAAAAAGGGATATGAGAAACAAGAGAGAAAGAAAGAAAGTTCAAATATAGTATGAAAGCAGTTAAATGGGTAATACGTTTTCTTTTTTTGGGCTGACATGGGAGGATCTGTTTCGGATAACAAATCTCATGGAGTTTCTATGATTTTTGAAAAGGGAGGGGCATTCCCTCTACAGCAGAAATAAGAAGGCATTATATTTGTGATATTAGTTATTACACTCTGTTTTCATTACAGCAATTGTGCTTACTGCACAAAGTATCCAGTTGGGCATCAATGATGTTTTTGTGGCTGGTGGCATGGAAAACATGTCCAATGTCCCTAAATACTTAGCTGAAGCTAGGTTGGTGATCTAATTGAAGGACATGCTTTTGTTATTTACCATGTGCTTTAAGTCAAATGATTGATTATTTCTTGTTTTTAGTTTCAGGGAAACAATAAAAATTACATTAATCGTTACTAATAACAAATTTCAAACCCACATTTTGTTCATGATTTGATTTCCAATTTCAGTTTTGATTATTTGTGAAATTCAAGAGCTAATTGTTGTTTTCTCCCCAATTATCTGCCTCGAATTAGAATTAGTGCACCACAGAACAGCTATGGATGATGTTTTACCACTTTCCTTTCTTCCAATGCTTTTATAAAAAAATAGTTTGACACTCCATATGTTCTATTTGAGATTTCAATCGCGTATTATTCTTAGCAAAGCATTATCTATTTTGCGTTAGGTTTTGAATTATTCCCCTGCTCGAACTGCTAGCCAACAAGGATCAGGAAAGATTGGGCGGTGGGAAATCAATTTCTTATCCACACAGAAGTATGTCTCTGTCACATGCTGCCCATTTATGTTTCTTTAGTTTCGTATTGGTGCATCGGATTTCAGCAGTATAGTTTTGATTGACTCTAGATGTTTTGATCTATTTGTGAATGTATACTTCCAAAACCACCATTGGCTAAATTGACATTGCAGTTCACCATTGTTAAACCAAAGAAAACAAATCTAAATTGGATCAGTTAGTAGCTCTGTGATAACAAATAAGATGATCTTCCATTTTAAAGTTGGGCTTTTTTGGCGATTCTAAGCTAAAAAGATAGTATTTCTGCAGGCTAGGTTTTTAATTTTGATCTAATATCGATATCATAGCTTCAATACACTCTCCCACCCCACTCCATTGCTCAAACATACACCATCTGGCATTGTTTCAATGTTGTTATGCCGTTTGCAGTTTAAGACATTAAGCCTCCTTTTTGCAAACTTGTGAATGACCAAACTTCATTTTCAACCACATATTCCAATGCATTCTCAAGTACTATATACTTATCCACCACTCATTTGTATCTATTCAACTCAGTTTAACTATCAATTACAGAGTACAAAAAAATTTGCAAATTTTTAGTGCCCAGAAGAGATGCTTGAGGTGCAACTCTCTTTATGAAGACAAGGACAACTCCCCAACTATTTGCGCCTTCCATGGCCACACCACTGGTATGAAAATTTGCCCATGTGTTTGCTTTAATACTTTTAAACTAAGGAAATGATATTTGTGTTGCATGTATGCTGTCAGTCTATATATTTGGATTTTCATACTGCCTGTTATATAACCAGTTGAGTGAAAATTTATATACTAGATACCAGGGGGTGTGCACTCGTGTGTCTGTAATTCTAATTCAAAACATGAAAATAAAGAAAAATAATTTTACAAATGTAACGTGAAGAAAGGAAGAAGCAGTCTCTGATGTATTTTCTTAAATACAAAGTTATTATTTATTTCCACTTTTGCATTTTGCATATGCACAAAGCAGGCTGAGAATCAAATAATCAAGTAGAACCGTTTGCGGTAACATTGGCATTTTGATTCAACTGTTTGTGGTAACATTAGCATTTAGATGCTTGGTGTAAATGACTCTTTTCATCCATGGAAATTGTTGTGTGCATATAAAAAATGCAGCAGAGCCATTTGAATTGCCTATTTTTAAGGCTCCGGCCATTGAAATGTGGTATTTTCCACTTGCTTTTGTGAAATTACTTGTACAATTGATAAGCTTTTCTTACTATAGGACTGTGAATAAAGCTTTTCTTGAAAATCAACTTTTCCAATTTGTTATCGTTGTTGATAAGTGTAATTTTTACGAAGATCTTATTGTCTGATGTGCTCTTACTAATTTATTTCTTGTGAGTTTTCAATGATGGGATGGAATCTGTAACTTGCAGTTGATCATCATGTGATATTTCTTAGAATAATTATATTCTGTTTTTGTTATAATCTTGTAGTATTTTTCACTAAGCTTGGACAATCTAATGGAATTTCTAAGAGGTAGACTATTACAGAGTGAAATGGAAAAAAAGAAAAAGAAAAAACTCCACTACTTGTAGGGCTCAAATTAGATGGTTTGCGCTAATAAGAAACTGGATTGGAAGATTCGACCAGATAACTAAACAGAATAGAATATTTTGTTATGGATTAGACCTTCCTCTCCAACCCCAAGAGTAATACTAAACAGAATAGAATAGGAATATGCAAAGCAAACACATAATCCAACACATTTTCTGTGTAACATACTAACGTACACTCAAGCAAAGCTGCAACATTGAGGAACTTATTATACATGTTTTGCTTTCTATTAATTAAGTTAATAGGTTTTCATATCTAATGTTATTCTAGCATATTCTATGATGTGGAATTTTACATACTATTAATGGGTATCTTAGAGATAGCTCCTTTTAGTAATTCTGCTAGACTCGAAAACTATGTTTTTGGTCTATTTTTCATTGGTAAAAATTCGAAACTGTTAATATGAACATCAAAGGGCTTTATTGATTTTGTAATTGGGTACTAGAGTTGCTACTTGGATTAACTCTTTTAATTTTTTTACTAATTTTGTAATTGGGTACTTGAGTTGCTTCTTGAATTATTCTTCTCAAATTAAGGTGTTTATTCAAATTTAAGGAACGTCCTCACGTTCTGTGGCACTTATTTCCAATTCTCCAAAATGCGTACTAACATTTCTTTTTATTATGTTCTAGAATTGCAAGATATTCTCTATCAAATTATTCATCAATTGGGTATGCATCCCCTTTTTCCTTACGGTATATTTTTTGGTCACTATTTCTGAAATTTGACTAACACAAGGTTTATCGAGAGCATGTCTCTTTTTGATAGTTTTTTTTGCATAAGCTCGTGACTGGATTTATCAAATATTACATGTTCTTGTGTATTGTAGGTTAGTACTATGTTTATATTGTGATGCTCCATGTAGTGGTTACTTGAGTAGTTTCAAAATAAATAAATAAATTCAAGTCATACTTGTGTTACAGGATATCGAACTGGTGTTTCTTGAAATAATATTATCTATGTCAACGTACTTCTAAAACAACTTTGAATGTTTGAATATGAAATTATCTGACTTTAGAGACATAATTATGTAAATGTAGAAGAAATGGAGGGATTTTGTAATGAGATAGTAAATGATAAATGCTCGTGTTTCGGAGAATCTCTCTTGGCATTGATAGATTCATTTATTAAAAATCATAAGCTCAATGAGACTTTAAGGGTTCTCTATTTTATGAATTTAAGCAGTTTTATAAGTGTATTTAATACCATAATGAGTGCACTTTTGGAGGAAAAGAAAGAATTTAAGGATGTGTTGTTTCTCTAAAAAGAAATGGTGAAATCGGGAATTCTTCCAGATATTGATACTATGAACTACCTGTTAGATTCATTGTTTGAGGCTGGGAGAGTTGATACAACTTTGGATCTGTACAGAAGATTGCATAAAAAAGGATGTAATCCTAATAGTAGGACTTTTGAGATACTCATTAGTAGTGTTGTTAGGAATCGAGTGGAAGAATCGATTATTTTGCTTCACGAGATGTTTCAAATTGGATGTGAGCCAGATTTGAGTTTCTATATCCGTGTAATACCTATATTCTGTAGGTAGGTAGCAGAATATAGAGGTAGGCATGAAGTTGTTTAGGATGATGAGAGCTTCTAACATCTCTCCAGATTCAGCTACTTGTGCGGCTTTGATAAACTGTTTGTGTGAGTATCTTCATTTGGATGATGCTACAAAACTTTTTGAAGAGATGATAGATTGTGGCTTGTCGCCTGAAGAAGAAACTTTTTTGGATATAGTAAACGGTTTTTGTAAATTAAATAAATTTACAGAAGCTATTATGTTTTTGGAGAAGAAAAATGTAATTGACACTTCTCCATACAATACACTTCTTGAACCCTTTTGTGCCACTGGTAATTTTTCTATGGCAAACAATATGTTTTATAGAATGTTTGGGAGGAATATAACTGATGCTTCAACTTGCAATATCTTTATCAGATTCCTTTGTGAGAATGCAGCAATCAGTAAAGCACTGGAGTTTCTATGTAGGATAATTGTTTCTTTTTTTGTTCCTGATTCTGCTACTTATTCTGCTCTTATTATTGGTAACTGCAGAATGGGGAAGTTTGAGGTTGCTTTGAAGTTGTATTCCACCGTTAGATCGAAATGTTGGGTTCTCGATTCTGTCTCTTATGCTGAACTTGTTGAATGTCTTTGCCAGAGGGAAAACACTCGAGAGGCAGCCAAAGTCTTTTGCTACATGTCTAGGAAGGGTTGCGCTCTTCGATCTACCTCGTTCGATAAGTTGATCAAGGAGACCTGTGCAAGTGGAAAGGTCGACAGTGCTACCAGGTTACTGTCAGTGGCTTACTACTCTGGTACTGTCTGTTTTTGTTCTACTTATAATAGTATCATGCAAGGTTTATTTAAGTTGGGCCACATGGATGATCTCTTGGTCATGGTTTCAAAGATGATGATAGCTGGTTGTGCATTTGATGAGGAAACTTACTTCATACTTATTCAGACCATGAGTGCTCTCAATCGAGTAGCTGACTCTGTCTCTTTTTTCAACTTGATGCTTGAGGAGCATTTCCTACCTTGTTTAGATACATTAGTTTGTTTATTGCGGTGTTTGGCTAAGTATTCTCGAGTGCACTTAATCTTGTCGTCATTACATAAGCTTACCTCCAAGTCCGGAATTCTTGATTCTGTGACTTACAACCTGTTGATTAAAACAAATTCTAGACTTGATGTTGGAGAAGGGTTGGGGGCAGTTTTCATACGTTATTTATTGTTGTCCCTTTGTTCAAATTTTGGATTGCCCTTATATCTCTATGAAACATTATTTCTTTTATACAAATGAAATTTTATAATACAATTCCCCATCTAATCTTAACATTCAAGACGCTAATATTACCTTAAAAATAACACAACCCGTGCATTGCACGGGTGTAAAACTAGTTTACCAAAAAGTTACGCAAAACAAGCTAGAGTAAGACCTCGTCTACAGTAAATAGAAATGCTTCCTTTTGTATTCATTCACTTCTCAAGCCCATTAATTGGGTTTAATCATTCTTTGCTTGGTGATCGAGACAATTGGTTTATTCGGTATTTCTGACATTCAGTTCGGTCCATTTCAGGCATTTCGTAGAATCAATTTCAGGTATTTCGTTGTTTCCAACTTGTTCGAGGAAAAATTAGTAAATTTTTTAATTTGAGAATTTAATTACGCGCGATTGTTCTTTAGTGAAGTATGTTGGATCAATACATATGAAGAAACATTTGAAGTTGCCAGTCTTGAAGTGCAATTTATCGAGTAAAAAAAGGGGGTCCAATTGATGTACTGCATTATTTGAAGAAAATAGATGGTTGTTTTTCAAATGCTTATACTGCCAATAAAAATTTTGTTAACCATACAGGTTATGGTTGCATTTGTAGAAGGAAGTTTATCCAAATTAAAGTTGATTAAAACTTATCTGTATTGATTATGTCATGGGAATATTGAAACGATTGACTATTTTATCAATTAAGAAAGAAATTGTTGAATAACAGCAATGCAAATGGTATTTATTAATCGTTTAGAACATTTTATTTTTTATTATTGATTAATATAAATATTTGAATATTTAATTTTATTTGACGTTTTATTATTTAGTTTTAGGTTTAACAAATTTATTTTCGTAAAACTCTTATTAATGAAAAAAATTAAATCAAAACTAGTTTAAAGTCTAATTTCCAAAAGAATGATGCTATGCGTACATGGGACCCAAAATTTCCCCCAACCTATACCAGGGGGACATATGTCCCCGACAGTGTACAGGGCCAAAACGTAAAGGGGGGCCCACGCTAATTTTTTTTAAAATACGTGCGGGCCCCCCTTCGTGAGGGGCCTGTACAACCCATGTGAATAATGCTTCTTAAGTTTATGCTTTGAAAATCTAGGTCCTAGGTATATTAAAAGCTGATTGACAAAATTGAATGCTCCCAGAGTGTATCAAACCACATTGATATCTGATTTTTAGTAAAATTTAGCCCGTCTGGGCTCCGTTATTGTAGATTATAATGGCGGAATAATAATTTTTTGGAGAATGTGGTTAAAAAAAAAGAATTTTTTTTTAAATTTGCGTGTAATATTATTTTATTGAAAAATGTGTAATTGATGAGAAGAGATAGAAAAATGAATTTTAATTTAATATGAGCTAAAAAAAAGGGCTTAATAAAATTTGTGAGTTTCATTAAGCCCCAGTTTGACATCCTTAAAATTTAAAAAAAAAATTGTTTTGAATAGTGCATTTAGGATAATGTGTAGTTAAAACATAGTGAAATGTTTTAGATTTATGTGTAAAATATTTTATTACGTGAATTTATTGTTGAAAGTGAATATAAAAAAATAAATTTGAATGAAAAATATTTTAAAAAATAATGATCAAACGTGGAATAAATTTTGAGCAGAAATTATTTTAATTTTATGATTTTTGGTCATGTGCCGAATTTCACGAATTGACTATTGTAAATTCATCTACAGTCGTACGGAGATTTAGAATTGGTCTGCTCACTTCACGTCAGGTTCGAAAAGTCGGTCAATTTTGATCTGCAGATGTGGGCGGCCGTCTAAAAAATTTGTTAATTATTTTTTTTATATGCGATTAAAATTAAATTTTTAATGGACTGTGATAAAAAAATTTGAAATGTGGGACTCATGAAAGATATGATTAATATTAATTGTTTGACTTTGATTTAGATTAAAAACAGATTTTAATTCAACCCAAACAGACCCTTAGAAATAAAAACTACCCTTATCATATTAGCAAACTAAAATAAATTATCTCGACCGAAGAAGGTGGGGACGGTGGGGTCCTCGACCCCACTTAAATTTTTCATAGTTAAATTAGAACCCCGACGAATTACTCTCATTATAAAAGATGAACTTAACTTGAGTAAAGGACCAGAATTTCTCCTACTTGATTAAAAGTAAAATGAAGTGGATCGTTAAAATATTTGCTTATTAGTTTAATAATGGATTAATATTGATGGATCAAAAAAAAAGTTAAAACAAACAGGGTTAATGACAGAGGCTTTTTCCAGGGATTGAAGTGGCAGTTCTTGATTGGCAATGTTTTCTTTAATTTTTATTTATACGCCAATGAGAAAATGCCGAGTGTATGCGCGTATTTTTTCCTGTCAATTACCCTATTGGTATAGGAAGATTTTGGAAAGTTTGGACTAGTAACTTTCCATCACCACCTTTTGACCTTTATTCCGTTCATAGTGGAAAAAAAATATCCTTCCACATAATGATAATTAATGGTGATTTTTGCAAATGGAACCCACATACGAATTAGGATAGCTACTATCTACAACTTTGGTTAGGTGAGATTTGAATGTTGATGTGGAGTCTGATTTTTTTTTTTTTTTTTTTTGTCATTATCGAATCAAAAACTATCAAGTGCAGAGACTGATATAGCCACCCACCCTTCCACGCAAAAGGCCCTTTTTTTTTACAACAGTTTTTCATGTGTAAATTTTTTTTTTTTTTCGCGTATTAGCCCGATTTGAAATTTTGTTGCCCGATCTTGGATTCAATCTTGGATCCGTCCTTGGTCAAGTGTATTTTGGCATCATTTTTCTGTACACGTAGTAGGGCTGGTGTAAAGCCCGAGTGAGATAAAATAATGTTATTTGTATATTGCAGTTCACATATTGATGTACCAACTAACCTTTTTTTTCCTTCCCTATCTTTTGCTCTTTCTTCCTTTTCCATGTCTTCATTCTCTGCATTAATCTGTAAATCATGATGTACAAATAAAGATTACGACATTGACTGTTGAATCCACTTTTACACTACTCCTCAGTCCTCCACCAACCTTATCTCAACTAATACCTGTCAAATTAACATAATAAAGTTGGGTTCACTTTACAAATTCCAGGGTGGTGAGTTGCATAAAAGTAATTGAGGGTTCACTTATTTTACTTTACTCAAATTTCTGGGTTTACTTCCTAATGGAGTTGAGACTTTGCCCTGTTTGGTTTAAAAATTAAATATTTAGTAAATTTTGATAAAAATTATTAATTGACTTTGGAGAATTATCATTGGCCAATAGCTGTTGGATTTGACATCAAAACCTGAAAATGACAAAGGAAAGGGAATTGTATTTATTCTGACCGTGAGATTCTGACATAAGCGGTTGTTGCTTCGTTATCCTTTATAAAAATAAGGGATAATTGTAGCAGAGGTCCAAACCTTTCAAATAGTTCCAAATTTTTCCCTGACCTTTCAAATATTTTTTTTTCTTTTCTCTAATTTCGTTTTAACTTATTTTAATGTAGTAAATTGAAAGTTACCATTATGCCCTTTACAAAAAATATAAAAAAAAAATGTGATCAAACTCAATTTCTTGATCAACTAACAAACATGTTGATGGAGTCCGTCCATTGGGACTTCAGTTGCAACGTTTCGAAAGGTTAGGGGTGACGATTGCAGTGAATGAAAAGTCAGGGGAAAGTCTATTTGAAAGGTTTAGGGCCTTTGGTACAATTATCCCTAAAAATAAATGTTGTACAAAATTTATTTTACATTTTTATTATATTTATAGTGCAAATTAAATAATGGAAAGTAACATATGTTGAAATTTATGTTGCTTCTTGGAACGTGGCGGATTTCAATAAAAACCCCATTCTTTCATTTTATTACACATACAGCCAACGGAGTCACCGTGATCCGTTGTTGAAAGGGGACTGACCAATTAAAAAGTCCATTCAACATTAGGTCTATAATAATTCGCATATGTTTCCCTCACCAACTCGATTATTGTCTCTTATTTTCTTGCACTTCTATTGGTTGATGGATTGTTGATGATATTGTTTTAGAATTCAGTGTGGACTATTATGTCAAACAAGACCTCTTTTTGAGTTTTGATTGCTTCATCGTTATGTCATTTGTGCGTCTAATAAATTTATGACTTGTTACTGAATTATAAGTAGCAGTTACTTTCTATTTAAGTAACAGAAGGTTCGTATTGGTCCAGCAAGATCGTGTAGTATATTGGTTTAAACTTCACAAAATATCTTTGCATTGAATTTTCTAAATTGTGACGGCATCTCGCTTTAAGCTATGTACTTGATCTTGTTTACTAGAGACCTTAAATAACTAAGGGTCTGTTTGATTGCAAATGTGGAAAATGGGTGGAAAGAAAATGTTTTACTGAGAATTGAATTGCCTAGAATTTGTTTTGTTGGGAATTGTAATTAATTGTGTTTGATTGGTATAATTTTCTACCTGAAAAATGTTGAAAGTTTGGTGTCCGTTTGACTTCGTTTTTTATAAAAATTGTCCATTAAAGTGATAATTTTTCTACCAATACGTCTAGAATTTGTTCTAATTACCAAAAAGTAAAAAAAAAAAAAATTTAAACAATTAGAAAAAATTACCATATTCGTTTGACTTTGTTTTACATAGAAATTGTCAACAAAAATGAAAATTCTTTTTACAATAGTTGATAGAATTGGTTGCCATTGCTAAAAAAAAAGGTGGAAAATGATTGTACCTAGAAAAATGTGGAAAACATTTTGCCAGGAAAAGAAACGCTATCAAACACCCTTAATTGACAAAAGTTAGAAAACATTTTCCTTTTCCACATTTTTTCCTACCTATCAAACGGACCCTAATTTTCATGTCATGAGTTTTGCATGGAATTTATTTCATGTCCTCGTAGTTTGTTGGTTAGTAAACAAGTCGCGTGTTTAAAACTTCTTCTCGATGTTTTACACTAAGCGTCTGTCTGGGAGCGCTGTTTATGCCAAAAGAATTGATTTTTCAACCGTTGGAAAGGGAATATAGCAGCCATTGTCGACTTGAGCTCTCACATGTGGGACCCATACGTTGAAAAAAATGTCAATTTTTTGGTTAAAACCTGATTAATAGCTGTCCCAGACAGTCCATAAGAAAGATTGGCTTCGTAAACTGCTAACCTAAGTACGACACAAAGCCACCTACAACGTGAAGATTTGTATGAATCGATCTTATTCCGTTCCAATTCATTCTTGACACATTCCAAGAAAAATATCGAATTGGGTCCCAAATTGATTGGTTGGTGTGAGCTTATCTATGCAGTCGTGCATACTTCATATATGAATTCCTTTTCAGAAAGATCCCGAACTTTGTACTTTTGTTGGGCCTCCGAGATCCCTTTCAATGATCTATATTGCGTTGAAGGGATATTTATTTAGTCCAGTTTGGTAAAAAATTAAAATCAAAATTTTAATCTAAATTAAAGTAAACAATTAATTGTAACCATATATTTTATGGGATCCACAACTTTTCAATCACACATTTCATCGATTTTTATTAAAATCTATTAAACTTTTGAATTTAATCTTCACGAAACAAGAAACTAATTTGATCGATTGCTTAAAGTCAGCAATAACAACGAAACTTCCACATGGATATGGTATAACAAATTTTTTAGAAGTTTAAAAAGAATATAACAATCCGAAAGAATTACATTAAAAGTTCTTGGAAAAATCCAAGAGTTCATAACATGAATCATAAGTGGAGGACCTTTATTTCTACCTCCGTCACATAAGCGTAAACTCGTTTTCCTTTTTTTTTTTTTTTTTTTTGTTGGTCTCAAATTATAGATTACTTTTCTTGTTAGTTAATTCTTCAATTTTATAATATGCCCATATATAATGTATCTAGTTGTCTACGAGGGATATATTATATATTTAATTATATGTTTTTAATACGTATTGAAATAGAAATAAATTTATCTTTATTGGACTACAGTAAAAACCCTATAAAATAATAATGTTGTGATCGAGAAAAAATATTATTATAGAGGAGTTATTAATTTACCGATAAATGAATGCTTATTATAGAGTATTTTATATTTTTATAACTTGTATTTTATTTAACCATAACAATGTAGAAAATAAAAATAAATAAATTGAATGTGGTGAAATTGAAAATTTAATCGAAAGCTCACTAAGAGACATATACATACATTTATTAAAGATAAAACATTAATGTACAGGAAATCTCCTATCGCCAAAGATATTATTTAAGAGGTACTCAATCCACCTATCAATGTTGATCGCGATTTAGATGATAGCTGTGGTTTATCAATTGTTTATTCAAAATAGGCATTTCAAGCCGTCGTAAAATTAAATAATTAGTTTGTACAATAAATTTTATATATTCATTGAGTTTTAAATGATCTCAAAAAAATTATTATCTTATGCATTTATCGCTGTTACTAGTTTAGTACATTGATTTAAGTCAGAAAAAAAAAAAATTGATTATTTAAATGAAAATTTTAATTTATCGAACATTCGTTTATCGAAGTTTTATCGCGTGATGAAGTATGATTTTCTAAAAATGACTGGGCACCCTTTCTTGGCATAAAACTTGCAACCACTATTCGCGGAGTCCACTTCTTCATTCTTTGACGGAACTAACTACAACGGTATCCGTAAAAGTCTACACATTTATCCAGGGGCACTTGCGTAGTAACGCCATAAATGAAGGGCATTAGTTGTTCCTTTCTCAGCTACTCGCCTACAACTACATAAAAATCAGACATTATTGTACTCGGATTCTTCATTTTCAGCACAAGACAAAGTGTTCCTCTCTCTCTCAAAATTGGAAACAAAAGGATCAATCTTTCCCACGGTATGTAAAGCAAAACTTACCTCTAATTTTTCGCTTACTTAATTCTATTCTTGTTTTAATGAATTAATGGGGTGTCTTTAGTTGATCGTTCAAAATTTGTTATAGATCTGTATTGTTATTAGGTTATGATTTAATTTCATTTATGATGTGGGTTGATGGGTTTTTGACAAAATCTTGAAGGAGTGGGTTTTCTTTTTAATTAGCTTCATTTGTGATGTGGGTTGATGGGTGGATGCTGAAATCTTGAAAGAGTGGTGATTGTTTTATTCTTCTTGGGAGTTTTGCTTTCTTGATTTTTCATTAAGTTCTGTTATTTGTTCAAGAGTTTAACTACAAATCTTTACATGTAAGAAGGTGTTGGAACTTGGAAGGATTTTGTATTTGGTCAAGTTTTTGTTGATATATTCTAAGTGGATGTGTGAGAAGGTGTTGGAAGGAGCTCAGTATCTTTACATGAATTGTACTTCAATTCAGGAGTACTAACGTGAATGAACGGCGACAAGCATAGGCTAAAAGTTAGGATCCCCTCATGATGTCGAGGGAGTTACAAGTGCATTTTGTTTCTTTGTTGTCATCAAAATAAACTCCGACGAACTTTATGCTCTCATACTTGGCAGCTAACAGAACCTTGTGCTTTCCTCAGTTTATTTGCCATGTTTGGTCGCCTTGTTCCAGATATAGATCGAACAAGGAGTTATGTTATCTTTGAACTCCTGTAAAATTTTCCATTTTTCTCATTAAGAAGCTTCTCAGCCGACTACTATTTGTGCGATTATAGTCACAACGTGATTCTTTTAGCGAGGATTCATGATTACATTCATAATCAGATGTTGTCAAGCCTTCGAAACTATGTACTTAACCTGATGTGTGATCTCTGTTGTTCAAGTGCACTTATCGTGTGTTCTCTTTAATGGCAGATTTCTAACATAAAGGTCGAACTTTCAGAGGCTAAGTTGCTAATTTGGCCAAGGAAATATCTCCCTGCTAAAATAGATGTGGCTTCTGTACATGTATTGAGACAGGTTGAGCTTACCTTTACTAAGTCAGTGGCAATAGAAATCGACCGAATCAACTTTTTGAAGCTGGTACTACTATTCTGTTGTATGTGCTAAATCGAAATTATTGGCAACTATTTCTTGAAATGCAAGCATCCCAAGAACCTAAAACATCGTCCAGTGTCCACAGTTTGTACCATCAATCTATGCCGCAGATTGAGCCTTATTGCTTTTCTCCTTTGCAAGTTCTGAACAGCAATTCAAGTGGTAATAGAGTTAGTCAAGGGGCTGAAGTTTCTTTTCAAACTTGCACTGAACACATCTTCACCTTGGAATCAACACCAGCACCAGATGACGTTGTCTATAATTCACCTTCTGCAGTAAGTGTCTCTTCTAACAGGAGCCCATTTTCTCCTCAATGTTCTCTATCGTATGTGTCTGATGTCCATCATTCATCTGATAATACTTATGGTTCACCATTAAGTGGGTATTCTGGGGTTGATGATGACGACAAATTGATGCATGCATTCATGGAACTGAGGAATGAATTGTTGGGGCCTCAATCTGATGTTGATGACAGTTGCTCCTTTTACGGTGTAGCCCCACAAACTTCTTCCTCGAGTAGGTTCGAACGAATCTTGGAAATGGCCCCGAACATGGACCTGAAGCAGGTGCTCATTGCATGCGGTGAAGCAGTATCAGAAGGCGACGTGTCAAGTGCAGAAGCTCTGATCGACATATTAGAAAGAAGGGTGTCAGTATCTGGTGAGCCTATAGAAAGGCTGAGTGCATATATGTTGGAAGGGCTCAGGGCAAGATTGTTGTCCTCAGGAAGTATAATCTACAAAAAGTTGAAGTGCAAAGAGATAACAAGTTCAGAATTGATATCTTACATGCAGGTGCTTTATCATGTCTGCCCATATTACAAGTTTGCTTATATGTCTGCCAACGTCATAATTGGGGAAGCCATGGAAAATGAGAATCGAATCCACATCATAGATTTCCAGATTGCGCAGGGTAGTCAGTGGGTATTCCTTATTCAGGCTCTTGCACGCCGGCCTAGTGGACCTCCATATATCCATATTACTGGTGTTGATGATTCCCAATCAGCTCATGCGCGAGGTGGAGGACTTGAGCTAGTGGGTCAGACTTTAGCAAAAGTGGCCAAGTCATGTGGAGTGCCATTTGAATTCCATGCCGCTGGAATGTCAGGATGTGAAGTCCAACTAGAGAATCTTCAGATACGACATGGAGAAGCCTTGGCCGTAAATTTTCCTTACATGCTGCACCACATGCCAGACGAGAGCGTGAGCACTATGAATCATCGAGACCGCCTACTAAGACTAGTTAAGAGCTTGTCGCCCAAGATTGTAACCCTTGTTGAACAAGAATCCAACACTAATACTGCACCGTTCTTTCAGCGGTTTTGTGAAACTTTAGACTATTACGCAGCAATGTTCGAGTCAATTGATGCAGCTCGACCAAGGGAAGACAAGCAGCGGATTAATGCTGAAGAACATTGTGTCGCAAGGGATGTTGTGAACATAATAGCATGTGAGGATACTGACAGGGTGGAAAGGCACGAGCTTTTTGGAAAATGGAGGTTGAGATTCATGATGGCTGGATTTTCTCCAATCCCATTGAGTCGATCGGTAAGAACTGCCATTATGGACATGTTGAATGAGTATAGCCCCAATTACAGACTTGCGGAGAGCAATGGCGCTCTATATCTTGGATGGAAGAACAGAGCTATGGCTACATCTTCTGCTTGGAGATAAAAACTTGATAGGGATTTGCTTCGCTAAATCTATAGTTTTTTATTTTTTTTACAGTGTTTAATTATCTTGTAAAGTAACTGTTATTTATCGTGCTTTTTCTTGTCAATCGAGCTTCTCCAGTAAGGATTGACTCCGGCATTTAGACGATAGAAGCAGCATTGGGAATAGGATGGATAGTTTTGTTTGTTTTTTTTCAAGATATCATTGGATGCATTTGTAGCTCTGTATTGGCACATCTCAATAACCAAAGGTGGCAATTGGCATTAATGATTTGAAGGTTATAGTCTGGAATTTGCAACATAAATTAAGGTTTCCCAGTTGGTTAAATTTCAACTTATAATGTGATCAAGCCCAATTAGATAAATTAGAGATCCAGAATGTTCCAACGATAATTGTGTCAGCTTGTTCTCTGTTGAACCCGAAATCTTGGGTGCCTGTCGGACAATATTCGTCATATTTTGATAGATATCCTCGCTCGGTTGCAGTGCAGGTGTTGGAAGGGCTCATTGGTAGTGCTGCGGAATCTCCAATCAAATCCGAGAAAAATAAAAAGAAGCACCAAGTGATGGATTCCTGGTCGAGACGAGTTGTTATTCATGAATCCAAGATGGCGAAAATTATGCGACAAGATGAATTAAGACGACTGTGTCTGCAAGTGATGGTCTTGGAACAATTGATAGGGATGGGCAGCAAGTGAATAATTTTCTATCTTGTTATTTGATAGTCACGTAGATGCAAAAGATCGCGAGTTGTTGGAGGAAGCTAGTTTAAAGGTACAAGAAATAGAAATAAAAGTAAAAGTCTTGTCAAACGAGTCACAATTTACCGCTTTTGTAGTTATTGATTTGTTTCCCTTTTTCATCTCGTAATTTGTTCTCAACAAATAGGGCGTGTTTGATAGCATGGATTTTCCATTGTTTGATGTGCAAACCTTTTCTTTTCCACCCAATTGTGGAAAAAGTTCGCCCTCCACGCGCCATTTTCTAGGCGTGGAGGGAAAACAGAGAATGAAGGTTGAGTTATTTGATTTTTTCGTTAACAATATAAACATAATTGAAGTTTTTATTAAGATTCTCAAATGCTTGATTGTCTTAAGAGTCATTGTCAAGATTGAAGAGGCGTAGAACTTCAAATTCTGGGATGTTGTAAACCTTAAAAGAGTTTTCTCATTGTTGCTATTATGTTGTTCTTCAAGCAATACAGACTGACCCAAACTATATTGATGCTCTTCCAAATAATTTATATGTGCAATCACACTTATAATGTTGGTGAGGTAAATGGGTTATTCCCAAAGTGGGTCGATAAGTGATTTCCTCGCCTAAAGGAAAGTAATTATAGAGAATTAAGGAGCTCGCACATCACTAGCCTTGAGGCATGAGCCTCCAAATACTGCTGCCTTTTTCATTCGCCTCGCGCGGAGTTGGGCCTCAATTGTTTTTTTTTTTATTTTTTTAAACAATGCCAATTATGGTTAATTGTCACATAATCTGAGCGATCACTAAATCTGCAAAATTGCTGGTGATTGAGCTAGAAGAGTTAGCATTGCACCAGATGTTAAGAATCTGCCCAAATGGCAACGAGTTATTTGCCAGGTTTAGGGTTGCGTGAGAAACGGAAAGAGCAAGACAGGGAGCGTAACAGAAGACGCGATAGAGAAAGAAGGCTATCTACGAGCCTTGGAGAGAGAGAGAGAGAGACGTCGTAGAAATTATCAACTGCGAAGACGTAGAGAAGAGCATGCTAAATTTTCTCAACATGGAAAATCTAGCACTACTACTAAATATGAAGATAGCGCTGGGAATGACAGTCTAGCACTGGTTCGTGTTTCAGGATCTAGCTTTCCATCTGATGCTGCAAGGCATGTTGGATATATTGCCAGTTGGAAAAACAGATTGTACCTAAGTCTAAGGGTGAGTTTTATATAGTCCACTATAAAATGTGAAACGAAGAGATTATATCGTTGGCTTCAAATTGTATCTGTTTGCACGAATGATGAATTCTTCCAAGTCCGAGCCTTGTGGTGACTGTCAACAAACCACAGTCGATGCTGTAAGTCCTAGAACATGCAGCGCGGTCATAATTGTTAAGAGAAGTGAATTTTAAAAAATATTCTGAACCTGAAGTTAAGAGAGAAGTATATATAGATCGATCTGTGTGTTTACTACTAGTATTTGACGCTTTATTAAGCAATTATAGGCTTTGTTTTAGGCGTGACAAGAAAAACTATGCGACTAGTTCATGTTTGCCCGAGGACTAAATTCCCCCAATGGAAAGGCATCTGACCAAGACAATTTGAGTACAATACAAGGTATGATCTATCGAAGGTCCCCTCTTTCAGAAACAGTGGTCTCTGAAATGTTTCCTATCTATCCTTCAGCTGAGTGTTTGAGGAAATGGATGGTGTTCAAGAAATGTGCCAGCAGATATATTACATTTTAATATCATTTATTTATTTCTATTCCAACGCATTCTACGACAAAACATGTAAGCTCATGTTTGTTACATATTAAAATTTTCATTTTCATTCTTCTACTAATTTTCAACCACACATTCTTAAATAAAATAATATTTTCTATCACATTAATAATTTTTCCTTCTTTTTCAACCACACATTCTCCATCAATCTACTATTCCAGAATACATTCTTCCAAAATAATGTGGTTCAAACACACCCTAAGTCTGAAACAATTTATGCATTTTCAATTAATCTTAATTCTAACAGTGATCCTCAGTGGGTATCTGATGTAAGATCTTGTAAATCATCTATTAGTATATGAATTTGTTACAAAAAAATGGTACTCCATATTCATTTTGTTGGTCCTCTAAATAAAATCTGGTCAGCGGCATGTTCTTTCTCGAGTACATCTTGAAACAATCTGATATACAACTTCTTCTGTTATTGATGACTTGACTGAAGAATATAATTCTGATGCTTTTGCTTGCTTAAACTAGAATTATGGACGAGAACATTAATGTGTTGGCAAATTGAAGAAGATAATCCCAAATAGCATTTTGTAATTATGGACGAGAACAAATTGATTGAAGAAGATAATCATAAATAGCATTACTCCTAGCACTGTTCCAACAGAAAATAACACAAAATTCAAGGGATCGTTGGGTCAGAGACTCAGAAATGAGAAAAAAGAGAACAAAAAAAAATAAAAATAGAAATTTCTTATGGCTTTGCTGGGAACTAATGAACCATATCCATATCCAAAAAAGGACGCAAACCAGATTCTTTCAGCAAATCAAAGCTTTATTGGGAGAACTGGGAAAAGGAGGGGTCTCCAGCCGTAGCGTCTTCATAGATAAGCGTCGCCCCAAGATACGCTCCTAATTCTATGAAAGGTGAAAAATTAACCTTATTTGGTGGTGGTGGATATTGAGATCCACTCTAGTAGGGTCGCATCACTGGATTGCGTGGACCTGGTGGTTCTCACAATACATCTAAATCTCACAATGCTGACTCATTAGCTGACTCACCAGAAGAAGAAGCTGCACAATCAGCATTCCATAAGTAGCTCACGTTTCCAGCATGACAAGGTGCTCACGTTCAGCATGCCTCAGCTCCTCATTCCAGATTCTTCTAGTGTCTTCCTCTGTTTGTTAATTTGTTATTGATTTGTTAGTTGTTAGTTTATAAATAAGGGCAATGTATTCACATTTGATTTAATGAGAAATGGGGTAAATCTTCTTCTTCTTCATTCAATTTTATCATGCTTCTTCTCTCGGCTTCTTGCACGCATAATTGCCTGCTTCAATAATATTTGGTTGATGAATTTCACATGGTATCAGAGCCATTACATTTGGCTATAATTCCCTTTTTTTCCCTTCAAAATCAGATAATTCCCCTTTAACAGAAGTTCTGCTCTGGAATTTCTTGTCCTAATTTCTCGACCTCATCATTTTTTATTATTCATCAACACTTTACTTGAAACCAGCAGAATCTCATTCTAATCCGGCTGATGATCCAACCAGCCACTACTATCTACATCCTAGCGACAATCCTGATGCACTGATTGTATCTTAAATCTTCAATGGAGACAATTATACCTCTTGGAGTCGATCAATTTCCATGGCGTTAAGTGTGAAAAACAAAATAGGCTTCATTGACGATTCCTTGAAATCACCAGATCTGTCAGCTGGTACTACGTATAATTGTTGGGTTCGTGCAAATGATCTGGTTTTATCCTGGCTATTGAACTCAATCAGCAAAGATATTCGCCAAAGTTTGCTGTATATTTCCTCAGCATGTGAAGTATGGAGTGAACTCAAAACTAGATACGTTCGAAGTGATGGACCTAGAGTATACCATTTGGAGAAATGTCTCAGCTCTATCTCTCAAGGATCACAAAGTCTCACTATGTATTACAACTCGTTCAAAGGTATTTGGGAAGAATACATTAGCTACAGACCTCTGCCTAAGTGCAGCCGTGGTAAGCTTTCAAAATGTACCTGTGAGATATTGAAGAATATATCAGACACACAACAATCAGATGCTGTCATGAAATTTCTTATTAGACTGAATGAATCTTATTCTGCACAAGGAGCCAACTACTACTGACTTCTCCACTACCATCATTGGCTCGAGTTTATGCTCTTATGCTTCAAGAAGAAAGTCAAAGGGATCTACAGAACTATTCATTCCAAAAGTCATCTGCTATGACAACAAGGCAACCTAATGGGAAATTCAGTAGACCTCCCACCGGAAGGATAAGAAGAAGCCAAAATGCACTCATTGTGGATATCTCAATCATACAACTGATAAATGCTTTCAACTAATAGGATATCCTCCTGGCTGGAAAGGACCTAAAGGTCCAAGGATCTTGGCTGATACCTCCGTTGCTCATGCTGTAAGCCTGGGCCAATCTGCAGAAGATGAGGGACCTAGTACTTCATTTAATCGAGATCTCTTTCAACAATTCATGGCATTTGCCAAGTCCCAACAATCCAAACCACTTAACACAGCATCTCACAATGCAACAGCCACCATCACTGCATGTATCTCTTTCTATTCTAAAGCTGTTACCTAGATAATTGACACAAGTGCAACAGACCATATGGTTTGTTCGCCCACGTACCTTACCTCTATTGACTCAACCATAACTAGTAAAGTCCACTTGCCAAATGGCTCATCCGTCCTAGTCAGCCATATTGGGAAAGTTAGAATTTCTGACAACTTTCTCCTTGACAATGTTCTTTGCGTACCTTCTTTTTCATTCAACTTAATATCAGTCTCTAAGCTAACAAAATTTTCCAATATTCATGTAATCTTCTCTTCATCTCATTGTCTTATACAGGACTTGGTCAGCATGAAGACGATTGGTTTTGCTAAGGAAAGAGATGGCTTATATATTTGCATGACTACTCAGGACAAATCTGAATCTCTACCTAGTACCAAAAGCAACACAGCATATGTCTCAACTCATTCCAATTACCTCTGGCACAACAGACTTGGACACATATCCAACATCAGATTGTCCAAGATTCCTAGCATTTCTTTTCATACTCCTTGTAAAACTTTAGATGATTGTGAAATCTGCCCCTTAGCAAAATAAAAGAGATTACCCTTTCCAGTTAGTAATTCAGTATCAAATAAAATTTTTGATTTGGTCACTGTGATATTTGGGGTCCTTTCCATGTACCTTCTTTCAATGGTTATAGATTTTT
>JAGHKM010000154.1:0-26875 GCA_019097785.1 Fraxinus excelsior
ACCAAACGCCCTACTCCTCCGTCTATTTCTCCAAAGGCTACCGTATCCAAAGGCGCTTCCAGCCGTAAGCAGCCAGCTCCATCTTCCCCAATTTTGCAGGGCGATGATGGTGATGATGATGATGCCCCTCTTATCCTTAGGAGAAAGGCTTCAAAAGCTCCAGCTTTGGCAACCCCTATTTCGTCACCCTCTGTTGAGGCTGCTCTGCCCGAATCAGATGATGGAGGGGCTACTTTGACAGATAAATCCTTAGCCCTGGTACCTTCGTTACTGCCAGCAGGAACACCACCTTCTTCCCATGGCGTTGACCCCCCAAGCGTAGAACCAGAAGGTAATGTGTATGTTTTGGTGCCTTGCCTCTACTTGTGCTACTGGCTCCTAATTTGTCACCTTTTGAGTTATGCAGGGATTCCCGTGGGCCTGTCAAGTGTGGCAGAATCTTCACACCTGAGTAAGGGAAAGTCTCCACAAGTGGTTGAAACGACGGGTGATGTGCCTGGACCTCGTAACATTGTTTACAAGGTAGCCTCTTGCCTTACCCCCGTTTTTACTCTGTGTTTGTGGCAAAAATCCTTAATGCTGGCGTTTTTCTTCTCAGGATGCTGATGACATCGTACGGTCCATCCAAGATCTATTCACCTCCTGGGAACAAATAAAGACATCTCGCCCTGGTTCGGCTAGTCATTCTTCTGCGCCATCTTCTGTTCCTTCGGACGACCACATGAAATCTCTTAAACAATCACTGCTTGAATATGTTTCTTTCATGGACATGGAAATTGGCCGTGCCAGTGCTGGCAAACAGAGAGATAAGTTGGAAACGTTGGGCGCACAATTGCTGCACATACTTTCACTTCCATCGCTCAACGTTTCCACCAACTTCAAGGCGAAGCTGAAGGTTTTTCATGCTGATATCCTCTCTTTGCTAGCTAGGAATGTGGAATTGAAGGCCAAGAGTACTCAATATCTTCGCGTTGTGTCTGAAAGAGAATCCCTGCTTCAAGAGATTAATAAAACCAACGCTGAATTGACCGATATCTCTTCTGAGGTCATGGTTGAGGACTCTTTGTTATTAAATTTGGCTGCGGAGATGAAAGAGATTCAAGCAAAGATGGACGACTGCAGGGCGAGAATAGCTGCTAAAAGCCGCAATGCCTCCCGAGGGATTGAAAAGAATAAATCTTTGATTGAGCAGTACAACAAATTGGAGGTTGATGACGGTCTGGTGAGCGAGTTGGACGTCATTTCTTCTCAGCAGAAAGAAGAATGGGGAAGACTCAGGGAAAAGATGCGCTCAGCTTGGGGCGAATTGTAAAACATTCGATGTTTCACTTTTCCTTTTTTGAATTCGCATTGATTGTCATTGCCAATTTTGAATGTAATATCATCCACTATTGTTAATGAATGATTATTCTATTTTCTTACGAATTTAATCGACGTATTCGTCCTTAATCGTCAATTCCCCAAGTATTAAATGATGTACGCTAAGATTCATGCATGTTCTCTCTTAGTATTCCGCATTCTTTCCCCAAGTTTTTTAGGCCATTCAATTTCGACTGCTACGCATGAATGTGGCCATTCGCATTCCGTCTTTTCGCCTTCAAACCCCTATAAATGTGTGGGTATCTTCATTTATCACATTCATCTTCATTCCTTTCTTCGAGTCCACTTTCCTGCCATTGCTTGGCATTCCTGGCAATCAGTCACCATTTTCATCTTTCGCAGAAATGTGTCTTTTACTTTAATATCACTTTTGGTATGGGAGGTATAGGAAATGTTTTCTGGCCAGCAGAAGGCGGGTGAGGTCAGTTCACCCTCTTACTCGTCAGTCGGTTGAGGGGGTGGTCTTTGACCAATAAAGGTCTTTTCGGCGCTCTTGCGGAAAGCTTTCCTCAGCGGCAAAGTTCTTTCCTGCCTACTGCTGCAACGATATGCATGAAGAGGTGCCGAAGCTTAATTGCTTGTTGCGAGTGCTTCTCAACTCTTTTTGCCTGTCCTTTGCAGCGTCCACTTAGGAAGGCAAGGGCGGCCGATTTCGCTCTTTCTGTCACCATCAACCGGGACACCATTTGTAGCCTGCTAAGATTTGCGGCTAGATGTATTTTGATTATTTCATCTTTCTTGCTTTATAGTCAGTAGAAGATAGATAACAGCCTGCTATAATTAGCGGCCTATGTAAGAGATGCGTGGTAATAAAGAACCTTATTTTGAATGCATTTTTGTGTCTTCGGTTTATTTGAACGCAAATCGTTCAGTTTGTTTACCTACAATCGCGTAGTGCAATCGTGCTACTCATGTTTTTATTTGTTCGTTTTCCCATAAGGAAGGAACATATTTTTTCAAATACTTACCATTAATGAATCTAACATGCCTAGTACCGTCTAAATCCTCCAAGTGGTAAGCCCCGTTGGGCAACACGCCTCTAACTTTATATGGTCCTTCCCAGTTGGGCGACCATTTGCCATATTTTGGATCCTTGCTATCCAAAGGGAGTATCGTCTTCCAGACCAAATCGCCCAGGCTAAAAGATTTGGCTATGACTTTCTTATTATAAGCCTTAGCCATCCTTTGCTTTTGAATTTGCAATCTATCTAGGACGTCTAACTTCAACTCGTCCAATTCCAACAAATTTTGAACTAGCGACTCGGTATACTCTTCGTCGCTTAGCTTATATTGCCAACGCACCCTAATCGACTGCACATTGATTTCCATAGGCAAAATGGCCTCCTGTCCATAAGTAAGTTGGAAATGAGTAATTTTGGTACTTGAACGGGGCGACGTTCTATAAGCCCATAATGCCTTATTTAAACACTCGTGCCAGTTCCTGGCATTTTCATCTATCATTTTCCTTATGATAGTTTTTAGAATCTTATTAGAAGACTCCGCCTGCCCGTTAGATTGAGCGTAATAGGGCGTGGAATTTACTAACTTGACTCCAAATTCGCCTAAGAATTCCTTCACCTGATCCCCATTCAATGAAGTTCCATGATCTACCATCAAAGTTTGTGGAATCCCAAATCGATAAATAATATGATCGCGGATGAATTCTATAACATTTTTCTGGGTAATTTCCTTTAAAGGTATTGCTTCAACCCACTTAGTGAAGAAATCTGTTGCAACTATAACAAACGTGTGTTGCTTGGACGATGGGGGGTAAATCTTTCCTATCAAGTCTATCGCCCAACCCTTGAACGGCCACGGCTTGATGATATGCGTCATTTCTCTTGCTGGAGCTCTTTGTATTGGGCCATGTTTTTGGCATGCTAAGCAACTCTTCGCATATTGAACACACGACTCTCCCATTTTGGGCCAGAAATACCCACTCCTAACAATTAACCATCGCATCTTTTGGCCGGCTTGATGCGCTCCGCATATTCCTTCATGCACTTCGGCCATAATTGTTCTAGCTTCTTGCACACTTACACATTTTAATAACACACCATCATGACGTTTCTTAAACAACTCCCCATCTATCAATGTGTAATTTAGCGAATGTAACTTCATTTTTCTACTACTTCCTTCGTTAGGCTCTTTAAGGAACCCCTTAATCTCAGCCCTCCAATCCATTACATCTCCATCTTCTATGCACCTAACCTCTGCCTTTCTTGCCCTTCTTTGGACTACGGGCAATATCACTCCATATTCACAGGTAGATTCCCAGTTTAGCACTTTTGAATATCCTGACGCCATTTGTGCCAACTCATTTGCTATGTCATTGTACATTCTATTAACACATTGGAGCTCTACTGGTCAAATTCTTCCAACAATTCTTGGGCGATTTCGTATTGACTTATGATGGAGTCACTTTGGCATTTATAGTCACCAATCAATTGGTGAATTACCAGTTGGGAATCGTCCCTAATAATCACATTCTTTATTTGCATATTTATCATCAATTCTAGACCCACGATTAAGGCTTCGTATTCGGCCTGATTGTTGGTGCACATTCTATCCAAAGTGAATGCGAATTTGTAACAAAATCCCAATGGATTTATTAAGGCTACCCCTACACCTGCTCCTTTGGAAGTCTTCGATCCATCGAAGTATAAGATCCATGGTTTTAATTCAAATGAATCAATCTCCAGTTCAATCTCTTCAGGCATGTCAAGGCATGGGTGATCGGCCAGAAAATTAGCCAATGCCTGACTTTTAACTGCCTTTTGGGGTATGTATTTTATTTCGAATTCGGACAGTGCTAAAGTCCAAAGGCCTATTCTTTGATGCAAAATAGGACGAGAGAACATGTATTTAAACAAGTTTACTTTAGAAATCAAATAAACTGTCACAGGCCGTAAATAGGCCCTTAATTTTGTACACGTGAAATACAATGCGAGACATAATTTCTCGATGGCAGAATAATTACATTCGCATGTTGTCAATCGCCTACTTAAATAGTAAATGGCCATTTCTTCACCAAATTGGTCCTCTTGCGCGACCATCCCGGCTATCGATCCCTGCTCAGCCGACACGTACAACTTCATTGGCCGTCCTTGGAGTGGGGACACCAATACCGGTGGATTCGTTAGATATGCCTTCAGGCTTTCAAAAGCCTTTTGATGCTCTTCCTTCCAGACGAATTCGTCCTGATTTTTCAACTTTAAAAGAGGCGAAAAAGCTTTCGTTCGCCCTGCACAATTAGATATAAAGCGTCTTAAGAAGTTTATTTGACCTAAGAACCTTTGTAACTCCTTTTTATTACTAGGGGGCTTAGCCTCTAGAATGGCTTTCGCTTTGTTTTTATCGAGTTCAATCCCCCTTTTGTGTACGAGGAAACCAAGGAAATTTCCTGCATTAACCCCAAATGCACACTTCAAAGGATTTAACTTTAGTTTATGCTGCCTCATTCGCTCAAATGAACATCTAAGTTGTTCAAAATGGTCATCTTCTTTAACGGATTTGACCACAATATCATCTACATAGACTTCCACGAATTTACCTATCATGTCATGAAAGATCAGGTTCATCGCCCTTTGATAGGTCGCCCCCGCATTCTTTAACCCAAAAGGCATGACTACCCACTCAAAACATCCTAATGATCCAGGGCATCTAAAGGCAGTTTTGTGTATGTCTTCCTCAGCTATGTAAATTTGATTATATCCCGAATATCCATCCATAAAAGAATATATTACATGCCCAGCAGTCGAGTCCACTAAAGAATCTACCGTAGGCATGGGATATTCATCCTTAGGCGTGGCTAAATTCAAATTTCTGAAATCTATACACACCCTTAACTTGCCATTCTTTTTTAATACTGGCACTATATTGGATAGCCATTCAACATACCTGGCCGTTCTAATAAAACCCGCTTTTAGTAATCGCTCTATTTCTTTCTTAATTTCAGGAAGTACATTGGGAGCAAAACGCCTAGGAGGTTGCTTATGAGGTTTAAAATCCGGTTTAGTTGGCAATCTATGTTCTACCAAGTTTCTATCTAAACCAGGCATATGTTCATATTCCCAAGCAAAACAATCTTTGTATTCCTTTAATAAAGCGATTAATTTATCACTAACCTCTTGAGTGAGCATCTGGCTAATAAATGTTGGGCGATCTTCCTCTTTACCACCAATATTCACCTTGATCAGGGGATCCTGTGCTTGAGCGTATCCAGGTTTGGCGATCCTCATTGTTTCATCGTCCATACTTCTTGTAAGCATTCCCTCCTCCAAACAATCTACCTTATTAACTCCTTGGCGCATAGTCTGCTCCATCTCGAACACTGCTAATTTGTCTCCCAATGCTTTTAGTGCTGCCTTTTCTTTCGTCACGTTCTTGCATTCTTTACTGAAAGCCATCAATTTGGCTTTAAAGGCCTGAATGTCGGCCATTTGACTCTGTTGTTGAGAACTCATCTAAAGTTCTTTGATTAGCCTTTTGCCAATCACTGGCTCTTCCAAGGCCACTATGTTTGGCCTCATTTGACTGAACATTTCGGTAAGCGCATCGACTGAAAATGGCTCCTCACTTTGTGCGACAATTTGGGTTTCTTCCCCGTCTTGGACTACTCTGACAGGCCCATAATTCCCTTCGTACATAAACCTTTCTACTGAGTTTGCTTCTGCCACGAAAGGCCTATGATCTGCCTGCACCACTTCCGCTTCGCCTTTATCGTTCCAGAAAACCAAACATTGGTGGAGCGATGAAGGTATACAGCGACTCCCATGGATCCAGTCCCTTCCAAGTAACACGTTGTAACTAGTGGGACCGTCTATTACAAAAAAGACTGTAGTTCTGGTGGTTGTTCCTACAGTTATGTCAAGTGGTATAACTCATTTAGCCGAGGTAGCTTCCCCGTTAAAACTCGTCAGGATAACTTCTGTTGGAATCATATCACTCTCGGTCTTGGCTACTTTCCTCATCATTCTGGACGGAATGGTGTTTATAGCCGCCCCATTATCAATGAGTACCTTTGCCACAGGCATTCCATTGACTAAAGCCTTCACATACAACGGCCTCAAGTGTTTGGTTAACTTCATGGCCGGCCTTTTGAATATGACTTTCTCAGCAGCATCTATTTCTACTTCTGTTTGTCATCTGTTGAATTACTCCTTTGGGATAAATCCACGTGCAGCATGTCGCACTGGACTCTTTCTTCCCGGGCCTTTTCTTTCCTATTTTCTAATGCTTCTTCTCTAGTTACTGATAGGAATGTAAAATACATATTTTTCCCTCCTTATTTTATGCGCTCATATGTTTATTTTGTACCTAAATGTACTTAGTATTCTCATATTTTGGTTTAGGTGACAATTCTATGGATATTGCGTAATTTGGAAGAAATAGATGAAAAGAGATCAAAATGGAAGAAAGTGAAAGTTCAGGGACTAAAGTGTAAATATTTAAAAGTTGTATCGAACCTCATGATGAAGACTTGAGAGTGTTAGAGGCCAATTGGATGAAGAAAAGAGTCAAATGGATGAAATATAGCCAAGACATTATCACATATCAACTTTCAAGCTGAAACGTTTTGTACCGATTTTCAGCCTCATCTTGAGACTAGTTTTTGACATCTTAGATGATCTAATTCGAAGATGGTATCTGAAGAAAAGTTGTAGCCCTTTGAGTTATCTTTCTAACGCATCTTGAATCGTCTCAATCGGATATCGGAAGAGAAAGTTATGATGAAAATACTGAAACAGACACAAAGTGGACAGATTTCTAGCGCTCAAGCGCCGCGCGCCGCCACAGATTTTAGGTTTTTATTGTTTGGGCCGCGAAAACTCCAGAAAAAGACTCCAACTTGGCCAAGAACGTGTAGGGAAGTATAAATAGACCTAAGGAGGCAAAAACACAGGGGAGAACCTCTCCAACTTCATTCTTCTCTATTTTTCTCTTAGATTCATGAATTGTAACTAAATTTTTACACTTGGTCAAATGAGATTTAAGCCTCAGAACCACATATTATGAGATCTAAATGGTTTTTCTTAATTTAATTCATATTTTTGAGTATTGAATATTCTTCTGCACTTATTTCCATGATTGTTATGTTTAATTGCTAGGAGACCTACTAGTTTATTATTCATCGCAATCTACCGCTAAGTTAAATATCAAATCTGTAATTGTTTGATTCCTTTAACTTGTAAAGCACTAGGATTTGATGATTTTCTGCGATAGAGGTTATTAAATCTTAAGAAGAATGTTTAAATAGATTGAATGCAACCGCTGGTGTTTGTGTTATCTAGTTCATCGATTTCTCTATTGTGTAAAGTTGTTATTAAATTGAATCTTGAGCGCTGGTCTGGGGTTATTTAATAATTAGAGTTAATTAGAACGCTGGTTTCTAACTAACTAAAATTAAGGAGAAATAGAAAAATTATTCCAACGATGAATATTCAAAATATGAATTGAATTATCCTTGTATCTATGATCAATTGTGGATTTTCGAAGGTGGATATTGATTTGGACCAATGTTAGTCTTTTAATTATTTTCGTTAATTTAGTTTTCATTGTTATTAATTACATTATTTTACAATTGTTTGCATACAAAACCCCCACAATCATTGTACGGAGCATAAAACTATTGAATTACACACTTTTCGTGGGATCGACCCTTACTTCCACTACTACATTAGTTTTAGAGGTTTAAGGACTATTTTTGGGTGCCTACGACAGCACACCAAATTTTGGCGCCGTTGCCGGGGAGTGGTGTTAATTTATTTTTGTGCTTCTTTAGTTGTTTATTTTATTTCGAAAAAAAATAAAAAAAAATCATAATTTTTAGGTTTTTAGGCAATTTATTGTTTTTAGGAATTTTAGTATAGAATTTTATTTATTTTTCTTATTCTAGTTTTTTTAACTTGTTTTTCATATTTTTTTTAGTTTCATTGATAGTTTATGCTCATAACTCGATCTTCTACTCAAGAAACTTGATTGCAAATATGGCCGTCAATTCTCAACAATTTGGCACTAGACTCGACATGCCATCTACACATGTTAATGAGGTAAATGTTTCATCCATTGAACAACAACTTGCGAGTCTAACTACTCTTATTTGTCAAATGGCTGTAGGTACTATGCAAACAGTAAAGACTTGTGGAATTTGTTCATTGGTAGGCCATCCAACCGATATGTGCCCAACAATTCAAGAAGAATTTGTTGTGTATGTAAATGCAGTCGGTAGCTTTCTGGACAACCACAAAGGAATTATGATCCCTATTCAAACACGTACAACCAAAGATGGAGGGATTATCCAAATCTTAGTTATGAGAATCGACAAGTGAATCAACATATGAATCAAAATTGGCAGAATTTCCAGCAATATAATCAGTCATACCCTCCTAAACATCAACATGGCCAAACTTCTAACTCTAGTATGTCTTTAGAAGATATAGTTAAATCTCTTACCACTAACACTTTACAATTTCAACAGGAGAGAAGGGCTAGCATTCAAAGTTTGGAGAATCAAATGAGTCAAATGGCTAACGTGGTCAGTAGGTTGGGGTCATAGAATACGAGAAAATCGACATCTCAAACAGTGACAAATCTAAAAGAAAATGTAAGTGCAATCACGTTGAGGAGTGAAGCAGAGGTTGAAGCTCCAGTGAAGGTAGCCCCTACATCATCGATGGAAGAAAATGAGGAATATATCACAGCAGAAAAGAGTGCTCCCAACGATACTGAGGTAACTGAGCGTAAGTTTCCACCTCTTTCTGATTATAAACATGTACCTCCTTTTCCTCAAACTTTAGTAGGATCTAGAAAATATGAACGAGATCATAATTAGCTAGATGAAGTTTTTAGTAAATGTGAGGTAAGTATTCAACCTTTAGATATTTTAAACAAGTGCATTGTTATGCTAAATTTTTGAAACAATTGTGCACAAGTAAAAGGAAACAGAAATTGAAGGGGATTGAAAAGGTAAAAGTTGGAGAACAGGTATCTGCAATAATTCAAAAGAAACTTCCTGCAAAGTGCACGGATCCAGGTATGTTCACTATCCCTTGTATGATAGGCAATACTAAGTTTGAGAAGGTCATGTTAGATTCCGGAGCATCTATTAATGTCAGGTCATATTCTGTATACACTTCCTTGAAACTAGCTGATAAATCTAATGTCTATCCTAAGGGGGTAGTTGAGGATGTTCTTGTGAAAGTTAATGAATTAGTTTTTGCTGCTGATTTTTATGTGCTTGACATGGGCAATAGTAATCAAACTCTCCCTATTTTGTTAGGAAGACCGTTCTTAAGGACATCCAAAACTAAAATGGACTTTCATAATGGCACATTAACCATGAAATTTGATGATAAAACTATTACACTTAATATTTATGATTCCATGAAACATCCATGTAATAATAACCATGTTCATTTTATTGATGTGATTGATCAATTAGCACATGATGTTTTCGAATTTGTTGCTACAAAAGAATGGGAAGTTGTCAATATTGAGCATCTTGGGAAGGAAAAGAGGAGCTGGCCTTAAACACTGAGTTATAAAAAACTATGGCAGCATTAAATACTCTTCCAAAGTCAGGTACCAGTTCTTGTTTTGTATTACCAGTTTCTAATGAGAAGCCTCTATCTTCTGTTTTGCAGACTTTCATTTCGGATTTGAAACCTCACCCTAGTCACTACAAGTATGTATTCCATGGAGGTGGAGGAACACTGCTAGTTATCATTCCCATTGAACTTGGTACATCGCAAGGAAGATCGAAGCCAACTATGATAGACCCGGGCTAAATAAAGAAACATTGAGTGGAGTCAAAAACGATAAAAAAAGGTGATGTTTGGGAGGCAACCCAAGGGGAGTTCGTTCCTTTATCATTTTATTTTTGTTTTTATTTTTCGCATTCCATTTTTTATTTTAGTTATATTTGTCATTTTCTTTGCATTGGACCTTACATTGGGGACAATGTAAGTTTTAAGTGTGGGGGAGGGATTTAGATTTAGATTGCATTTATATTGAGTGAGTTAATTTTTTTAAAAGAAAACACAAATGTGCATGATTTTTCAAGAAGAGAAGTTGAGGTTAAAAGATTTTTGGTTGTGTATGCTATTTGCTGGAATTAATTAGGCTTTTGAAGAATTCATAACATGATTGAATGAATAATCCTCCAACTTAGAGTTGATTAGTGGAGTTATTTTCTTTGAGAATGGTAGTAACTAAATTCTGTAGACAAAAGCCGATGAGATTTTTGAGCCTTTAGACTGATACATCCATAACAGTCTCATTATTTCTTTTCGTGTGAGATATTCTTCCATGATTTTGTTTCTCTAGAACTTGCCTTGATTCTCTTCAAGATCACATTGATACATGAATGCACGAACATGATTAAGGCCATCTTTGTTACATAAATGAGCTTCATTAGCCAAATAGCCAACCCTGTAATTGAATTTTCCATTGTTGAGCCCATTTGAGCCTTATTGCCTTTTCTTTGTATAAACTCACATTACAAGCTTTAAACTGGAAAAATAATATCTTTACCCAAGCCTTAGAGTTAGTGGAGTATCGTTGAATGTCATGAGAAGTGTGAGTATGCAAAAAAATAAGTGTGGGGGTATCAAGATTTATGGCAGTGCTATTATTGGTGAATTGGAACAAATTTTCTATGTCAATTCAGGGAGTTCCAATATTGGTGTATAATTTGGAGTTTACGTTGTGCAAGAAAAACACAAGAAGAAAAATGAAAAAAATGAATGATTGAAGAAAAAGAAAATAAGTGATGAAGGAGAGTGATTTTAATGTGAAAAAGATCTATATTCATAACTCTTCCTACATCTTAAGAAAAATTTCGATTTGTGTGAGATATATGCAAAAATGATGAAGCTATCATGTAGAGTGGTTGGTTTACATGTCTTATGTATATGTTTGAGCTAAGTCTATTTATCTTTACTCCACTAGTTTCAATGGCTCTTGAGTCACATACCCAAATATTTCCTACCTTGATCATAAACCACATTACAACCTTTGAAAAATCCTTATGATTCTTGTAAAGCATGTGATCTAAGTGATGGCGAGTGAGAAGATATGCAAGCATATGGTAGAACATCTCCATTGGAATGAATTTGAGCGAAACGCTTACCCTTTTAAACACATGAGAGTTGAGTGCTTATATCCGTGAGGGTCTACATATTTAGTTTACTCCATCTTCATATGAACATGCTCGCTAATTGATAATGAGTTGTGTGGGATGTTTATTCATGATATTTTATGTGTTTTGAAAAAAGTTTGATGGTTCTATATTCTTGGCATTATGACCTGGTGTTTTTAGGGAATCAAATTTGAGTTTTGCCCGAGGACGAGCAAAAGCTAACTGTGGGGGAGTTACCCAGCCCGTAGGGGAAGGCATTATTCTCGGAGGTGATCCGTACTTTTCAGAGCGAGGCACCCTCTTTTTCCTCTTGGGCGTCCCGTACAGCACATAAAAATCGAAAGAACGCCCGGATGGTTCTCCCAACAAGTCTACCTCACGAACTCCCTCTTGGTGTAATTGTTTCAACAAGGTGTTGCGCGACACTCCTCTTTTCCTCCTTTCTGCCTCCAGATCAATTTCTTCTTCAATGTCGGTCATGCCATCATCTTCTTCCCCATCGTCTGCCTCTTTAGAGGTTTGGCCTTCATCACATTCCAACACACATGCTTCTTCTTCGTTATCCTCCCCTCCTTCTTCTTGTTTTATTTTACTCTTGAACTCATCAGCTAGTAAATAATTATTAGCCAGGACAGGAGGTAACGTACCGAATTGGATAGTAAGAGGTTGGTCCGGATCTTCTTCATCCCTTTTATCTCGCTCAAACCTCGACCTTCCGGATGAGCTTTCTGGCAACTCCCCCATTGATTCACCTGTCCCGATTTCTTCACTATCTTCGAGGACATTTTGATCGTTTACTTTGGGAAGTTTAGACGTCTTAGGACGTGGCAATCCATGTTGTTGCCTCATCATTCTGCCATAATTTCGCTAAAAACGCATTTGTTGCGTTCTGGTCATCTCGTTGAAAGGTACTATCCTTCCTGCATCATATTGGAATGAATGCCCTACATTTGGTTGGTAAGGCTGTGGCCTGAACGTTCTCCCCTGATTGGTCGGCCTGAACCGTTTCTCTAAAGGCGGTCCCCTATAGAACGACGTACCTCGCCCTCTAAAAGGCTGAGCGTTTGGAATGAAATCAGGGCGATGGTGATGCTGCCATATCTTTGGCGGTTTTGCCCTTACTCCCACTTCTTCTTTACACCTCGCACACATGACGTCTTCATCCTTCTTAGGTTCCTTCCCTTTGATACGCTCAAAAACGCTGGGATGAGGCCTGGGATCTTCCTCCCCATCATCAATCACCAATTTGAATTTTGGTAACTTGTCTTCGAAGCCAGTTGTCACCATATTAACCCCTAGTGGCTGTGGGAACGGGTTTTCATCCACTGCCATCTTCTTCTTTTCTTCGAACGTGATTCGTCCTGATTCAATAGCATCCTGTAACACATGACGAAAAACCAAGCAATAATTAGTCATATGTGACCATGCATTATGCCATTTACAATATTTTTTACCCTTAATTTGCTCAGGGTCTGGCAATTTATGCTTATCGCTCAACTTTATTTGCTTGTCCTTATACAACTTATCGAATATAAGGTCAGCTTTAGTAACATCAAATGAAAATGTCCTAGCCTTTTTGTTTTCACTTCTTACAGGCTCATCTTTGCCCAACGCTCTAGGTTTAGCCATTATGGGACAAGCATATGCATCTCCCTTAACTAGCTCGGCCAAACATATTTCAGCTTGATCGTAATATTCATCGTTGACGGCATGAACATTGAAGTTTGGGTCTTTATAATAAGTCCCTTTACTAGAATTCTTCATCTGTTCCTCCTCTCTTATTAATCGCTCATATCTGATTACATTCGCGCTGAGTTGGAACAAATCCGGGAACTCCCTATCCTGGAATTTCTTTTTTAAATCAAAGCTCAAACAGCTTTGTGCGATTTTAACAAATTCCTTCTCAGGCAGAGGTACAAAACATTTACTCCTGGCTGTTTTGAACCTTTGAAGGAAACCTTCTGCCCATTCGTTGGGCATTTGACGTAAATTCGCCAAATCGGCCAGAGTGACTTCAGACTCAATTTTATAAAATTGAGCATGGAATAACTGCTCCATTTGTTGCCACGTTTGAACGGAATTTGCTGGCAGGTTAATGAACCAGGAAAAAGCTACTCCCGTTAACGAACTAGGGAACAACCTCAACTTATGATAATCATTCACTTCGCCACTTTGCAGCGTGAATCGCCCTACATGCTCTAGGGTAGACACTTCTCCCAAACCAGTGAATAATGAAAACTCTGGCACTTTGTACCCCCTAGGCCATGGATATGCTTGGTCTATCCAATCAGGATATGGTTTTGTGTAGGTCGGCCTAATGACAGGACGTACTCCAACAGCCATTTGATCCTGCACAATTTCCATTATTTGATTCCTCAACATGACGTTAGGATCATACGGAATCCCTACGGGTTGATTTACTGGTTGATTTACGTGAGGCCTGACAATTGGCCCTTGGTTGGCGGCAAAAGTGCCATTGTTTGGGCCATTATGGCCATTGACTTGAGTATTTAACCCATCATTAGCACGTAGGGTGTTTTGTCCATTATTCTGGTCATTATCTCCCCTAGGTGTGTAACCACGTTATCACCATTCAAATTTGGCGTTCCAACCCCCCCTTAATTTGAGGTAGATGGGCCGAAAGGTGGTTCTAAACTTTGACCTGATGGGTTCAAACCAGGAAGATTGTGTGGCGAAGTATGCCCTACTATCGTCCTAGTTTGAAAGTGACTCCCTATGGGTGCAACAGGTTGACATATTTGGCCTACTAACTTGTTCATGATTTCGTTTAATGTACTAAGTTGTTTAGCCATATTGTCATAATGCATGTTCCCATTTTGAACGAATTTTTCTATATTATGAACATTTCGTAAGTTTACCTGTTCAACGACATCTTGCGTGAGTTCCCCAAGCAATGCACGCATGGTGCGAGGACTCAACTCTGTCATTGGCTCATAACGACTGTGACTGCTCTGACTCCGTCCATCTGTTCGTGGAGAGTTTTGCTGCTCCTCATATCGTTCGACTACAGACTGGACTACTCCTTGACCCGCTGGTTCCTTATCAGAACTTTTATGAGGCATAATGTTTTACTTTTGTATCTTCACTTACCAAACACCAAGTGTCCCACTGGGCGTGCCAAATTGTTTCGCGCGGTTTTTGGGTCGCTAACAATTAAAAGGGAAATCAGACGATTGTGTAAGGAACAAACCTCTTGAGACAAAGTCCCAAAAATGGGTGTTTTTATTGGCGAACGAAGATTTACAATCAGAAATGAACAGAATGCCTCTAAGGGGCGCAAGCACACGAGTACTAAAAGAAGGAAATTAAAGTTATACTAAGAAATTGAAATTACATATTCTCTGTTGAGAGTTTTTGATTCGGGGTCCCTTTTCTCTATGTCTCTTCTTCCTTTTATACTACTCTGATGGTTTTCTTTGTGGTAAACCGTTTGGAAACTGCTTGACCAATCCATAACTACCCACTTCCTTCATGGTGGCTGGGCAATCGTGGAACTGCCATATCTAACTGTCGCCATCATGTTGTTGTCGTTCAACTGCTCCCAACTGGGCTCCTAGAATTGTGGATCGTGACGAAAGTGCTCGATATCCGTTTCAATAACCGTCGTTCTGAGTAAATACAATGTCTGACGTGGCTAGGGCGATTCGAAGGTTTGGGCGATGATAGACTCGTTGCTTTGGGCGACAGCGGGTATTCCATTCGCGCAGATTCTGGGCGTTGCGCAGGTTTGGGCGATGCCATTACCAATTTGGCGGGCCTTTATCTCGCCAACACTCCAACTTGGGCTTTTGTCTTGATTTCTCCAATTGGGCTTCACTCCTTGGGCCATTCGGATTGGACTGCACTTTTAGTGAGTCAACATAAGTCATATTCAACTAAGTAGAAAATCCATTTTTTATGATAGTACAAAATTTGATTATGTTAAGTTCCATTTCATTCGTGACTTGAAAAATGTTTGCTTAAACTTGATAAATCCCAACTCACTATAATCGAGCAAAAAAATGGTACAAAAATACTCATTTAAACAAGTTCAAAGATTGCTTGAACATGTTGAACGTAAATTGTGGCTAATAAACTCTTTTCAATGCGCGTACAATGAGCATATGAAGCCAATGCTTATGGTGTTACTGATATCTTTACTGGCATGATCAATTCTGCAGCAATGTGGAGATTGTAGAAGTTGCTACATGCTCGAACTGACACATTGTTTTGAGAAAACTTGTTTATCCTAAACGAAGTTCATTTTGTGGTAGCACTTTTAGAGGAGATGGTGACGTGACAGCTTAGTAAATTTGTTGTAATATTGAGATTTGTGAGGCTCATGTGGTTTATATGAAATTTGGATGTCTCTTGTGTTGTGAATGCTATAAATATTGAATCATGAGAGGTTGCTCAATTGGCCAGACTTTGTGTTTGCTCCCCAATAGTCATTCGTTCGAGTCCTCTCAGATCCATTGAGGTGAGTACCCGACTATAAACTTCAGGGCCTTGTGAGATTAGTCAAGGTACATGCAAGTTAGTCCGGACATCCACAATTATAAAAAAAAACGCTGTAAATATTGATTTGTGCTTAGTGATTAAACAAATTTCCCATTGGTTGATGCTCAACGGGTGTTATGTTTAGTCCGCGTTTGATGGAAATTAAAAGTAGATTTTTAGTAGATTTTAATAAAAATAATAATGATATATGCAGTTAAAAATTGTGAATGCTGTGAAATACGAGGTTAAAAATAATTGTTTACTTTAACCTCGATTAAAATAAAGATTTTAATCCCCATTAAATGTGGCCTTAATAATTTTTAGAGAAACATTGCTCAAATCTATTTTTTCAGAAATTTTAAACCTCAGTGACGGTCGAAAAAGTGTTCGACTTTGATTACCGTAAGTGCACGGATCGTTCAAGTAATAAAAATGGGTTTTAAAGTCCAAGTATCGTTCCCACGAAGATTGAGTAGTTTAGATATTATTTATCTCGACCCTAACCTAAAGTAAACGAATCCAAAGAGATTTTTATGAAATTGTGAATTTTTACTAAATTGAACTAAAATTATGAAATTGAATGCAAATTAACTAATGGATTGCCAAATGTGAATGTTTGATGAAAATATATGTATGAAAAGCGTACTAGGTTCCCGAATCCCCTCGTAAGCTCACCTCTAATCCCTATTTCACAACTTGATGACACAATGCGTCGGTTGAAGAATCAATGCTCCTATTTTATTCAACAATCTCTCTCGAGTAGAGTTGAACCTATTCTCGCATACCATTTGACTATATCTCTATGACAAATGCAAATATACAAGAATGCATGGATTTTTGTGAACACTTAAAGACTCACGTAAAGCATAGCGGTATATCTCTATCCCCTATCGAACCCTACGATGATTTGTATCTTGTAGAATCTATTCCCCTTCTCTCGAATGCATGAAATAGATCACCCAAACTCACATAATCATTGCGCATATAATTATGGAGACGATAACGTGAATACAAACCATTCAACACTTAACAAATATGTTTAGAATCAAATTGCAAAATAAGAAATTAGAAGTTTACAATACGAGGTTCATCGTTCACCTAGCACAAATGAAACTAGCCTAGCATAACTGAATTAAAATAAAGAAATAAATAAATAAGGGAAGACATCACCCAATTCATAGAAATAAAGCTTGAAATCCTTGGTCTTGATGTGAAAATCCTTGCCCTAGCCTTTGTTCTTGCCTCAAAAGGATGAAATTCTCTCTAGAAAGGCGTAACCCTAGCTTCTGGACGTTATTCGGCTTATATAGGAGTCCCCAAGTCATTACCATAAGTGTTGGATTCGAAATAGGAAACTCGGAATCTCGCCATTTTTTCCTTCTATGCGACCGCATAGAAGGGATGAATGCGGTCGCATAGAAGGGCCTGTTTGTGCTCTGGAATTCCCTGCATGGACCAATGCGGTCGCATGCAGGGGACCACTATGCGACCGCATAGTGGTGACATCTTTCAATTCGTGGCGATTTGGTCCCTGAATCCTATTTTTCCACTTTTCGACCCTTTTTCCATCTTCTTCTTGTTCCAATGCACACTTTCAATACTCAATTGAATCTTTTCATCTCCATGTACTCAATTTCTTCTCCGAGTCATCTTTTGAGTATTTGCATCTTAGTCCATGAACTTTGATTTGTCTCCTTTTTGGTCATTTTTCTCCATTTTTCTTCCTTTTTCACCACGATCACCGATGTTGACCTACAAACAAGATTTGTAACCAATTTAGCCATGTTTCACGCATATAACGATGGATATCCAAGTTAAACTCATGAATTAACCGTGTAAAATACACTCCTATCAACTCCCCCAAACTTGAATCATTGTTTGTCCTCAAACTATTTCATAACTTACCCTACATGACACATGGTTTGACAATTTGCCTTATCTCAGGATTGGGACAGCATGAAAGAACATGGGTAACTACAACTGTGCAACATCGCATCAATCTCTACATATTATATGAAAACTTGAAGTGTGTGTGTGTAAACTCATGCCAACATAGTAATATCATGATTGACTCATTCCCGATCCCATGTGGTCAAATTTTTCCTTCCATCCCTCGAACGATACACACTTCCCCCAAACTTATTCTTTTCACTCAAGTATCCCGGGGTGTGTCCTAGGTTGAATTCATCAAGTTCTAATCCTGTCCCTCTCTTAGTCCAGATACGTTGTATTATCACAAGTTCTCACTTTAATGAGTAGAGGTTCTCCTATTTCTTTGATTCCTTCAACCTTTTAGATTAGACTCAGCTAATAAATTCGTATCAAGGATATAGTTTCATCAACTGGATGTCTGGGGCTAATCAATGATGTTTGTATGTGAGAATGCACATGCTACTTATCAAAACTGTTTTTTTTAACATCTTTCATTTGCTTTCTATGTAACCCCTGTAGCGAGCTTTAGGCCGATGACTCCCAAGTCTGATGACCATAGGGCACCAGGTTTTAAACCCTTGCAGGCTTAATCACCCGAGTTACATAGGCTCGAACAGATGTCCTTATTATTATTTTATTTTTCAATGATTAGTGCAATGCCCCTGTTCTTTCTAGACATCCAGTTTCTAAAACCACTCCCTAACTTGAATCGTTCACATGGTTTTCATCTCATTGGTCTCAGATAATCCACACAATTTAGCAAGCATGGAACCCTTACTCATCTCAGTGTTCTGTTGTAACAATATAACATTTAGACCATTCTAAACTTTTGGTATGATATCATATCTGAGGTGGTTTCTGGGTGTCATCACTATGTTCACTTAGTTCTAGATAATGGGTTAAATCACTCAACAGTATACTAGCATGAGCATCGTGCGCAGAATAAATCAAGTCTTACATAAACATGTATTGATTAACCTGATGAGCACAGTTTTCCTCCCCCACAGTTCAATCATAGTCCAATAATACTCATCATGGTTAGCAAGATTGTCAAACCCACACAAGCACACAAAAACTATAAACGAACCTAAGAATGCAATAAAAATATGTTTTTTTTTTTAACACAAGAAAGAAACGATCATGCAGAAATTACTAAACTCCATCCCCCAAACTTGAATAACACATTGTCCTCAATGGGTGGAAATAAAAAAAATGAAACAGGCATGGAAGAGAAAGACAAACAACATAGAAATGCAGAGGGAAAGTAAATGGGGTACAGAAAACGCCCCTGATCAGTGCTGGGAGGTGGAAGGAACGTCCGGTGCAGCACTGTCATCAGCAGCCGGTGGGGGTAAACGGGCAAGGATCTGTCTCATAAGCTCTGACTGATGGGCCAACTCAGTGCGCATCCCTCGAATATCGGTCTCCATAGCGCCCAACCGATCCCAAGAGTCATCCACCCGCATCTGAATCCCGTCCACCCTACCTACGTAGGTGTTCAGACGCCCACCCAAAACCTCCACTGAACGGCGAGTAGTCAGACCCTCCCTATTGGCTGCCACGGCAAGGGTCCTGGCGGTGATCACATCATCCCGAATGGCGTGCAAAGTGGTACCCATGGTGCCCAAAGTCTGCCCAAACCCCGCAATATCACGACCAGATGCCGTCATCGTAGCGAACATCTGGCGGAGCAGCTGTGTGTCAACATCTAATGGTGCCTGTGGTGGTGGTGCAGCATACATATCGGCGTCATCGCCCCCCTGTGCGGGCGCAGCCTGATGCTGCCCCTGAAACGCCCGCTCCTGGGCTGCCCGGTGCTTAGCCCGAGCCCGATCCTGAGCCTCCAACGTGGATTGTCTGATTACCGCACTGGCTTTCTCTGGAAGCTCACTGGAGGGAATAGGGACTCCTGCCTGGCGACATAGACCACTGATAAGGCATGGGAAGATCAAGGAATGATGGCGATCAGAAGAGGTTCCCAAGTAGTGAATTTGGTCATATATGAATGTAGCCAAGTCAATCTTCTGTCCGCGCACTAAGTGATAAATCAAACCGGCAGTGGGATCAGTGAAAGTGGTCCGATGGGAAGTGGGCTCCACATTGTAGCACATAAAGAGCCATAGAATGCCGATGGAGGGAGTAAGCTGAATCTGCTCCCAGACTGGGGTCGGCAGTGGCCAAGCATTCGCACGCCCCAATAGTACCTCAGCGACAGTCTCCCAGTGAAAAGCCCCAGGGACAGGTGTAATGTCGTCCCAAGTGAGGCCAAAATAATCCTGTATCACCTCTGGAGAGAACATGATCCAGCGATCCCTGACCCAAGTCTGATGCTCGTGCTCTGAGCCGGGGGTGTCGATATCAACATTGAAATTTGCATAAAACTCGCGAACCAAATCGACATACGCTGGGTGTGGACGATCAACAACCCTATCCCATCCGCAAATACCCACCAAAGTGGTCAACTCAAAACCTGGGAAGTCTGATAATCGGACCGGTCGTTCCAGCAGAGGGGTCCAACGACTGATGATCTCAGAATAACGAGTATAGGCCTCGGGGTGTAGGAACCGACGAATCCCCCCTTCAGGTGCCCGAGTGCGGGCTGTGCCTGAAGTACTAGCTGCTTTCTCCTTTCCTTTCGCGGTACGCTTAGGCGGCATCCTGTAACACAAAACAAAAATGAAGCAAGTAAGGCATATGTGAAGTAGGAACGGGCAACAAGCAAACCAAAGCAAAGAGCCAAGGTATTGCAGGAAAGGTGACATAAGAGATGAAAGAATGCGAACTAAGAGCAATCATGTAGAGGAAATAGGTGAAACATGCAACCAATACCAAAATGAAACTCATATCACGGTAAAAGTAAACATGGGATATCTAAAACTATAGTAGAATAAAGAAGAAATCACAAATGTAAGTCGAACAGGAGCAAAAGAAGCAAATGGAAATGTGAACGACTGTGCAACTTCGGCCCGAGACACCGGCATGAAAACTCGAAATTTTCCCGAGCAACTTTCGGGCATATGAAAGTGTACAATGCCAACTATAACATATCCAAAATTCAGGCCAAACGGAGTTCAAATGGATAGAAAAACAGGGGGCCGAAGTAGGTGACGTGAGATGCCGTGAACCTATGTAATATCCCATATGTGGGATTTAAGGTGGCATGGACATGGTAAGGCAAGTGAATGCATAAGGAACTCGTGTGATAGCTTGGTGCAAGCATAACAAGCAAGCAAGAGTGCTCAAGTGGTGGAAAAATAGCCAAAAATGTCACAGAGACAATTCATCGAACACTTGGCAAGCAACCTACAAAGTTGGAGATCTTAATGGCTATGGCAATGGAAGAAAACCCAAAATTGTAACCCAATAAAACCACACACCACAACATCCATCAACTACCTAAGCCCCCACGCCTCAATCATCAAACAAAATCCAAAAGAATACAAAAATGGGAGGGGGTAAAAGGAACCCTTACCTTCGGTTGGTGTGGAGGTGGAAGGTCTAGGGCACGAGGTGCAATCAAGGAAGTGCGTGGTTCGGTTTGCTAGGGGCGAGAGATGGAGTGATGGTGTCGGAAATGGTGGTGGTGGTCGAGGGGTTGAGGGAAGGGAGTGGAAAAAAATGGGGGGAAGAGGGGGAGTGTCGGGTTTAAACAAAAAAACGGCCCCCATTTTGCCCTCTATGCGACCGCATAGAGGAACTGGATGCGGTCGCATAGAGGAGTCAGTCAGGGCCAGGTTTGGCCCTGGAGCCCCCAATGCGACCGCATTCCTGGTAGCACTATGCGGTCGCATAGACTACCAGGAAAACATTAGGCAGCTTTGTCCCTAACGGAGGTCGGGTATTGAACATGCTGGACCCTCCAAACCTAGACTACGTGCCAACATGCTAAGTCCCATAAGACGCGCAAATTTGCAATTTAACACCGCCAAACTTACCAACGTGAGCCCGGGGACAAGGTGTGAAGAGACGTAAAATAGTGGACCGTGCACATGGGTATCCCAAAGAAGCATGAATGCCACTCAATAATCAAAAGTCTGATGCACCACACTCAAAATAGAGAAAAACCACGGAACCACTTGGTGAGTCCTCGTGAAATGCAAGCATATCCGAAACAAGGAAAGTGAATTGGAACCACGAAAAGGGCTTGGAAATGAGAAACAATCATTGAATAAAATCCCCTTATGTGGTGAATGAAAACCCCCATGAACAAACATTCCCAAACGATATTGAAACATAAAATTCACTCCCCAATGTACCATAAAACAGTGAGACATAAACAAATCACACAGCAATCCCAAAATGCGGTATGGTACCTCGATAGGCGTGCAGTTTTTTTTTTTAAATAAACTCCAATATCATACAAAACATATAGAGAGCAACATAATATGCAATTGCCTAGAAAAACAAAATAGAAGGAAAAGTGCATGAAACTAAAAATTGCTTAACTGAATTTGCAGAAAGCAAAGTAAGTAAAAGGGAAGAAACGATAGGTTGCCTCCCATCCAGCGCTAGGTTATAGTCGTTAGCTCGACTGTACCATGGTGGAGTCACTCCGGAGGTGTGAGATGGACGGTGGATTTGTCCTTGGAGGAGTCACCGATCCAATAGTGCTTTAGGCGTTGTCCATTCACCTTGAAGGTACCTTTGCTCTCGTGGGTGATTTCCACAGCCCCATGTGGAGATACCTGTGTGACAGTAAACGGGCCAGACCACCTTGACCTCAATTTTCCCGGGAAAAGCTTCAGACGAGAATTGAATAATAAAACCTTTTGTCCCACAAGAAACTCCCGTCTCTGAATATGCAAATCATGATATTTCTTGGTTCGCTCCTTGTAGATTTTTGCATTCTCATAGGCCTCCTGGCGAAATTCATCCATCTCATTCAACTGAAATATCATCTGCTCTCCTGCAGCTTGTAGATCCAAATTTAATTTGCGAAGTGCCCAATAAGCCCGATGCTCCAACTCTACTGGCAAGTGACATGCTTTCCCGAACACCAGCCGGTATGGTGACATCCCGATAGGTGTCTTGAATGCTGTCCTGTATGCCCATAGTGCGTCATCCAACTTTCTGGACCAATCCTTCCTCGAAGAATTTACTGTGACCTCTAAGATTCTCTTCAATTCCCTGTTGGATACTTCAACCTGCCCACTGGTCTGAGGATGATATGGAGTGGCGATGTGATGTTTTACCCCATATTTACTCAGAAGCTGTTCAAACTGGCGAATACAGAAATGTTTTCCCCCGTCACTGATAATAGCCCGAGGTGTGCCATAACGGGTGAAAATATGTTTTTTCAAAAATCCAATCACCACTTTTGCATCATTGGTGGGTAAAGCCACTGCCTCCACCCATTTGGAGACATAGTCAACTGCTACGAGAATATACTGGTTGGAAAATGAGGATGGAAACGGCCCCATGAAGTCGATTCCCCAAACATCAAACAGCTCCACTTCTAAAATATTCTTCAATGGCATCTCATTCTTTCTTGATATATTTCCAGTTCGCTGACAACGATCACATCTCTTTACAAATTCAAAGGCATCTCGAAACAACGTAGGCCAGTAAAACCCCGACTGCAAGATTTTTGCCGCTGTCTTAGAAGCCCCAAAGTGTCCTGCATAAGCTGATGAATGGCAATGCTCCAAGATTTTTGGTACTTCCTCTTCAGGCACACAACGTCGGATAATCTGATCTGCCCCACGCCTATAGAGAATTGGGTCCTCCCAAAAATAGTACTTCAAGTCTGCAAAGAACTTCTTACGCTGATGAGCTGAATATTCTGGTGGTGGGATGGTCTTAGCCAAGTAGTTCACAATATCTGCATACCAAGGTGCTGTCTCCACACTGAATAATTGTTCATCTGGAAAAATCTCATTTATGTCCAACAACCGATCCTGTTGACCTAATTCCAACCTGGAGAGATGATCTGCTACCACATTCTCACTGCCCTTTTTATCCCTGATCTCAATATCGAACTCCTGTAGCAACAAAACCCAACGAATCAACCTAGGTTTTGCATCCTTCTTAGTCATCAAGTACTTCAAAGCGGCGTGATCGGTGTGGACAATTACTTTAGACCCAACAAGATAAGAACGAAACTTATCAAAAGCATACACCACTGCTAACAACTCTTTTTCCGTGGTTGCATAATTGAGTTGTGCATCGTTGAGGGTCTTGCTAGCGTAATAAATCACATGAAAAATCTTGTTCCTCCGCTGCCCCAAAACAACTCCAACAGCGAAATCACTGGCATCACACATCAACTCAAACGGTAACTCCCAATCCGGTGCAACAACGACAGGTGCTAAAATAAGTTTCTCCTTCAGAGTTTTAAAAGCCACCAAACACTCTTCAGTAAATTCAAATGGAGTATCCTTCATCAATAAGTTACACAATGGCTTAGTGATTTTGGAAAAATCCTGTATGAACCTTCTGTAGAACCCAGCATGACCCAAGAAACTGCGAACACCCTTCACAGAAGTAGGTGGTGGTAATTTCTCAATGACCTGGATTTTTGCCCGATCCACTTCAATTCCTTTAGCTGAAATCCTGTGTCCCAATACAATGCCCTCATGCACCATAAAATGACATTTCTCCCAGTTCAGTACCAGATTTGTCTCCTCACATCTCTACAAAACCAAACTCAAATGATCCAAACATTCATCAAATGAAGACCCAAAAACTGAGAAGTCATCCATGAACACTTCAATGAACTTTTCAACCATATCAGAGAAGATTGCCATCATGCAACGCTGGAAGGTAGCAGGTGCATTACAAAGGCCAAAAGGCATTCTACGGTAGGCAAAGGTACCGTAGGGGCAAGTGAAAGTAGTTTTCTCCTGATCATCCGGTGCCACTGGTATCTGATTGTACCCTGAATAACCATCCAGGAAACAGTAATGTGTGTGACCAGCGAGTCTCTCCAACATCTGATCAATGAACGGGAGAGGGAAATGATCTTTTCTGGTTGCTGTGTTAAGTTTGCGATAGTCAATGCAAACTCTCCATCCGGTAACTGTTCTGGTAGGAATGAGCTCGTTTTTCTCATTTGGTACAACTGTGATTCCCCCTTTCTTTGGCACAACCTGAACAGGGCTGATCCACGCACTATCAGAGATAGGATAAATGATGCCTGCATCCAGAAGCTTCAGTATCTCAGCCCGAACCACTTCCTTCATGTTTGGATTCAGTCTCCTCTGGCTGTCCACACTGGGCCGAAAATTCTCCTCCATGAGAATCTTATGCATGCATAGCGAAGGGCTGATCCCTTTTATGTCGGCAATGGTCCAACCTAATGCTGTTTTATGTGCCCGCAGCACCCGTAACAGTTTTTCCTCCTCCAGATCACTGATTGTACTTGAGATAATAACTGGAAGTGTAGATAACTCACCCAAGTAGGCATATCGGAGATGTGGTGGAAGTTGTTTAAGCTCCAATTTGGGTGGCTGCTTTATAGATGGCAAAGGTTTTGATGGACCAATCCCAAGTTCTTCAAAGGCCCCTGTGGCGTGTATATGGGCGATTTGTTTCCAAAAATCGTGCACAAGTCTCCATCTCACTGGATTCAGATTGTGTGGATTGAGAATGCACAATACAGGCCTCATAAGCATCCGACGGATTGTGAAACAAAAATGTGTCCTGTACTGCCTGGCTGATGACATCAATCTTGAAACAACTGTCCACTTCAGAAGGGAACTGCATGGCTTTGAACACGTTGAATGAAATCTGTTCCTCACCCAATCTCAGAATTAGCTGCCCCCTTTGAACATCGATCAAGGCTCTCCCGGTAGCTAGGAATGGTCTGCCTAAAATGAGAGGAATATCCCGATCCTCTTCCATGTCCAAAATGAGAAAGTCAGCTGGAAATATGAACTTTTCCACCTTGATAAGCACATCTTCAATGATTCCCCGTGGATATGTAAGAGATCTGTCAGCTAACTGGAGTGTCACTGTTGTTGCTTTAGCCTCTCCCAAACCAAGTTTCCTGAAAACAGACAATGGCATTAAGTTAATGCTAGCACCTAAATCACACAAAGCCTTATCAAAATAAATATCACCAATTTTACAAGGGACAGTAAAACTCCCTGGATCCTTAAGCTTTGGTGGAAGCTTTTTCTGAAGTCTTGCGCTAACTTCCTCAGTGAGCATGACTGTCTCATGTTCTTCCAGCTTGCGTTTGTTTGAGAGGATATCCTTCAGAAATTTTGCATAGCTTGGCATCTGAAATAGTGCATCCGCAAACGGGATATTGATATGGAGCTTCTTGAAGATTTCGAGAAAACGCTTGTATTGCTGCTCCATTCTATGTTTCTTCAGCCTTTGAGGAAATGGAATGGGTGGCTCATAAGGATTTACCGAAGTAGTTGTCTTTTCCATTGATGTCTCTGATTTCTCCTTTGATGCAGTTTTAAGCTTTTGCTCCTCCGTTTCCACAGACTCTTCTTCTTCCACAGGTACTACCGTGTCTGGGACTGCCCCCGGCTTCTTAACATGGATTTCTGGTAGTTGTACCCCACTTCTAGTTGTAATGGCCTTGGCATGCTCCCTTGGATTGATTTCCGTATTACTGGGTAGATTACCTGGTTGTCTAGTTGTCAATGCAATGGCCATTTGCCCCATTTGAGCCTCTAAATTCTTTATAGCTGCATTCTGATCATGAAGTGTTGCCTCGGTTTTCTTCATAAAATTGTTGTTGGCCTCCATGTACTTTGCAAACATCTATTCTAATGGTAACTTTTTCTCTGGAGGTGGAAACTGACCCTGTGGTCTCTGTTGATTCTGATTGCTCCATGAGAAATTTGGATGCTTTCTCCAACTCGGATTATAAGTGTCTCCAAACTGATTGTTCTGTTGGCGTTGCCCCCACTGTGAAAAATCTGCATGCTCCACCCTTTGTAGTAGAAGTGGACATGCTGCTGT
>JAGHKM010000155.1:0-26469 GCA_019097785.1 Fraxinus excelsior
TCTCATATGGCATCATCAACGCCAGAACCAACATATCGATGCATAATTTATGCTATAAATTAATGATGAATGTCTAGAATTTGTCGATTCTATTTGAGCTAGTTTTTCACTCTACTTAACCAAGATTTTACCAGAAAGCATATAGATCCATTGTTATTTTGATGCACATATTATCAAGCAAATACCGAAATTTTTTATAAGTCCATGTTTGGCTAATGCTTATAACTCTTTCATAAACTGTCAAATCATTTTTTATCCACGCATTTCATATTCACTTATTTATCACTTATTTTATTTATTTATAAATTTAAATGTGTACAAAAATTCCCAAACATGTAGATTAATCATCTAGTAATTTCTTTTTGTACTCTTAATGGCAAAGTTGCTTTTTGGTTATTGTTGACCTTCAAGGAAAGAAGGAAACACATTTGCCTTTCATCTTCAGCCAAAAATAATCTTAGGCAGAAATTAAATTCGAAAAATTAAAACTCAAGACATTATAAAATTTGAAAGACACTAATTAAATTATTTATTTGGACAGTAAGATAAAAGTTATTTCACAATAAGTAAACTTTTTACTGAAGGCGTAAATTACTCTTTTTAGCTTGCTAAATGATATTTCGTGCACTTCTCCTCCCATAGATAGGTATCAACGTTCCAACAAAAATACTTGTATGTATCAGGACCATACCAAGGCGCGTATATTTTGGGAATATCCGGGAAAGGAAGGGAATGAAAAAACTTCCCCTGCACTACTAATTACCTTGTTAGCGTGGCACAGTCGTTATGTAAGTACATTCTCGTGTCTTTATCAATTCCTAAAATGCACGGATAATATAAGAAGTACAAAGTATTTCCAGACTCTATAGTTGTTATCGCACCTAGAAGAGCACACTAAGAGTCGAGCTTGGAGATGCATATTTGATCGATAATAAGCTAGAGATGTGCTCTCCCTTCACGGATTGAGGATCAATCTCTATATCCTCGGTTGGGTAATAGGTCAAATAGTATATTCCTTAGTCAGTCATGTGATTAAAAAATGCATTAACAATTTTTTTTTTTTTTATGGTACGCTATGTTTTGCGCTAATGTCGCACTAGGGTCAGTTCAAATTTAAAACATATTATGGAACAGACAATAATAAAAGTTTGAAACCATCTTCTGCGTGCCCGCTCACGCTTCGCTGGCTTAATTATGTTATTCGATCCTTATAGAAACATTATATATTTTTCTCACTTAGAATTTCCTTCCTCGGAGTATCCTCTTTTGTAAATTTTAACTTTTCTGAAAGCAAAATCTTCAGTCTCTTAAAGACTATAAAGAAAAACTATATGCTAATTATTTTTCTGAGTTACAAATTTACGTTGACTTTCTTTGACTTCAATTTTACAACGGATTAATTTTTTAAAAGATTGTTTGTGTACTAAATTTGGCTGGAAAAATATTAGTCATGCAATAAGTAAGATAAATGAGAAAATCTACCTATGAGATTCGAAGGAACAAAAATGGTGTATTGAAAAAGAAAATAAATGCTTATAGCTTATCAAGGAAAAAAAAATCTCTAAAATTTTAATTATTTAGTTTAAATTCGTGGATATACAATATTTTTATTAAATAATTTTTTTTTTTTTTATCATTCCGCCTTTAATACAAAGAAAAATGAATTTTTGGTGACACTTCAAGATTTATAAAAATCGGGTGCTACAAGAAATTCATGACCACGTTTTCTCATTGAGCTTAATTCCTTTACTCTCTCTCTAATATTTCAGGATACAACAAAGAGCTTAATTTGCCGGAGAATAAAAAAGTCTCCAGTTTACAGTTTACTTTTCATTTTTTTTTTTTTTTTGTTTAAATGACATTTTTATACTTATACACCTTATTGTAAAAGAACTTCTCTATATTAGTGAATTGATCAATTAACGGATTAGAAATTCTTTATTAACGGATTTGAATTTTTGTAATCTTGGCATTCTTCCTTCTTGTACTAATTCTTCAATCTGTCATTAGAAATGAAAATAACTGGTTTCATCTTTAGAACAAGCTTCGTAAACGAAGTTTTGGGAGGTACGAAACAAATAAAAGCTTTAGGATACAAATTTCTCTTTATTTCAGGATACAAATTACTGCAGACAACTGACATAACAAACATAATGATACTGAATTCTGGATTAAAAAGCCAACAAGTTGCTTCAACAGCAACAGTTTCACGAACCTTTGGCTTTGGGTTTGTACCGAATCCACCAAAACATCGTCGAGCCAGATCGACGGACCAATCGACACCAACATCTTACCATTACCGTTAACTACAGAACAACGACGGTCTCATCTCACATATCTGCTTCGAAACCACCACCACCACACCAGCCACAACCACCACCACCACCACCTCCTCCTTATCTCCATTTACACCACACGGCAACACCCACAGCAAAACATGAGAAGGGGATGAGGGAGAAGAAAGGGACTGCACACGGTCATCGCGAGAATGGGAGGAGGGAGGAGATGAGAGGTGTTGTTGCTGCTCGTCGCGAGAAGAGGATGAGGGAGAAGAGAGGAGCGCTGTTGCTGCTGCTCATCGCGAGAAGAGGATGCTATCGCTGCTCGTCGCGACGAATGTGCACCGATGCTCGTCGGATCGCTGTGAATGATCGTCGGAGCAGCCTTCTACTTGTTGTCGACGGATCCGTCGGATGGAGTCGCCGGAGGGAGAAGAGTGAGAAGGAAGAGAGAGGAGGAAAGAAGAGAGGCGAAAGGGGGAGAAATGGTCAAATGGATTGATAAAATTAGGGTTTTAATATTAATATATTTATTAAAATATAAAACTATTACCTGATTTTTGAATAATTAAACATTTAACCTGATTTTTGAACACTAATCTTTAAACATCTGATTTTTTGTAATTTCCCCTTTTTCTTGTTTGTTTGATTCCTTCTGTGTGGGGTTTTGGAATTTTTATAATTAGTTTCATTTATGTTCAAAGACTTTTTTTATTTAAATAGTAGTTGGATCTGTTTATTTCGAAAAATAAAATTTTAATTATTTAGTTTAAATTCGTGAATATACAATATTTTTATTACATAAATGATTTTTTATCATTCCTCCTTTAATACAAAGAAAAGTAAATTTTTGGTAACACTTCAAGATTGGTAGAAATTCGGGTGCTACAAGAAATCCATGACCACATTTTCTCATTGGCCTTAATTCAGGATTCAACAAAGCGAACTCATAAAATAATAAACACAATTTGCTTTGTCTCCAGTTTACTTTTCATTTTTTTTATTTTGTCTAAATGACTTTTTTTTAACTTATACCCCTTATTGTAAAAGAACTTCTCTATATTAGTGAAATTGATCCCCCAGCCACCATTTTTATTAACGGATTTGAATTTTTGTAATCTTGGCATTCTTCCTTCTTGTACTAATTCTTCATAAAACAATTTCACAAGTTTTTTCTTCTAAACATAGCACTAATGTTTTATGCCTAGTGGATACTATACGACGAAATAGATTATTATTTGATAAAGATTCAACGATTTATTATTCTATTTTGAGTAGCAAAGAATTAGACAGGAAACGCATTCTTAACACCTTTAGAAAGGGAAATAACTGGTTTCTTCTTTAGAACAAGCTTCGTAAACGAAGTTTTGGGAGGTCCAAAACAAATAAAAGCTTTAGGATACAAATTTCTCTTTATTTCAGGATACAAATTACTGCAGACAACTGACATAACAAACATAATGATACTGAATTCTGGACTAAAAAGCCAACAAGTTGCTTCAACAGCAACAGTTTCACGAACCTTTAGCTTTGGGTTTGTACCTTCAGTTGAAACAGAATCCACCAGAAGGCAGTGTGACATCTCCCCCTCAGAACTACAAGCCTAGAAAGCAAATATCAGAATTCGGAAGCTGTCATCCAGACACCAATAACCAATTTTCTCGCTGCACCTCCTTCTGTTAACATTGAACTTAGTCGTTTCTCATAACACTACTAATATAAGGCTGCTAATAAATTATGCATAAATCCTAACAAAACAGAGGGATAAATTAATCCTACTAACGTAATGACACCAACCATTTATGCTTTTTACTTCAAATAACAGAAAGAATGCTTATTACTTGTTAAATGAATAAATAAGAAAGCCTAAGGAACACAGCATATTAATTTTCCAATTATTCAATTACAGCATACATATTCATCTATACGTTGGAAGTGAGTACCTGCATCCTCAACAACACTGGAAGTATCAACAAATTTGTGGTCCTCTCACATCTGTATGTATTGAGCCTGAGAAACAGAGTACGTTAATTTATCAATTATACACTCAATAATTAATATTGTGTATTATAGTGTATATAACAGGGTAGATGTTGTAAATTGGGAATCAAGAAGACACATGTATACCTTCAATATCCAAGAAATTTGAAATATCAATGGATTGTCGACCAAAGTCTATCCATACTTTATCAAGCTTTGGTGCACTCTGTCTTGAACACAATTTTGTCATCATTGGGCAATTTTCAATGAGCAAATAATCTAGTGAAGGGAACACGAGTTCATAGTTGTGAGAGGATAGGAATCTGAATCTATCGAGATAAACAAGTTCTAGATTTCTCAACTTAGGAAACACAATTTTGCTTGTCGTTCCTTCTTCCACCATTTCGATGTTTGAAGTGTCATCTTCTTCTTGTCTTCCAATAATCTCTTCAATTGCTTTACAGACCCAAATTGACACTTTTCGCAGAGCCGCGAGTGAATTGGCCATTGAAGGTGAGAATAAGTACCTTAAGTTGTGACATCCTCGAACATGAAGACGTTCCAAACTCTTAAAGATGCAAATTCCTTTAGGAAACATTCTTGTAATGTGAACTAATTTGGGTAGACGCCTCACATCCAATGATGTTAGTTGACCAAGTATTCTAATTTGTGCATCATCTTTTGTATACTCAAAATCAAACAGAATGGACACATCATCCAAATGGGCCATCTTCAATTGTCTAAGTTTATGAGATCTGCTTCGCCTTAGCTCATCCAATATTGTCACAGTACAACCCAATCCAATAATGTCCAACGACTCCAAGTTAGGCAATGTAACCTGGAAGAAATTTACTTAACAGTGTCAGCTAAAATTATGTAATCATAAAATATCGTAAGTTTGAATATTACCCTTAACTTTGTAGAATTAGTTAAGACCTTAAGATGAATTAGCATATGTAAATAACAGTGAAAATAATTGTATATTAATTAAAAAAAAAATTATGGAAACGTGAAATATAGAGCCCATTAGAGAATGTAAAGATCAGCTGGAGACTGAACATGCGTTCGAACTGTGGGTGCTGAGAACCCATCATGAATTTTTTGAAAATATTCATAGGAAAAAAAAAAAAAAGATTGTTGGGCATGATCACCAGCCCAGCTCAGCCCATAATAGATCAAGCCCACTACTAATTATCACATGTAGTAATAAATATAAATATTCCTCAACATTGGCAGAAACGGATCCTAACCTTTGCCCTTTTTGGTTCCAAAAGTTTTATTTTTGGCACTAAGGTCCCAAATCCATGCCATTAGGGCAAAAAAGTGAAAGATCTGGGACCAAAAATACACTGAAGTCCCCACTGAAAGGCTTTAATTAAGTAAACAACTACGTTCCACAGTTCATCATTTCTGTAGTCAAATATAATGCCTAAACAATTAGGAAATTAAAGAAGCATTAATTTGTAGAAAGGTCTCTTAATATTAAAGAAGCATTAATTACACACTCCGTTAATGAAAGCATATGGAATATATTAAAACTTGTTTGTAAAATTTTTTATAATGGTTGGACGACAGGCTTCAATAAATAAAAGCTGTGTATGAATTAATTAGAAATTGAGAAATGAGACTCGTAATTTTCTTATCTGTTATTTTATATAACGGTTAGAATTCATAATATTCATGTGTTTTATAACAAATGTAGCCCCATGCAAAAACACTAAAGGAAAAAAATATTTACCTGTTTGAACAGTGGGTTCAGTACACCAACAGTCTTGTTAGATCCACATCTAAAGCTCTTAAAATTTTTTAAGCTCCAAAGGAGGATACTCTGTAGTTTTGGGAATTCAAGCATTTGGGTAACTTCAATTTGTTCTGTGTCCATTGAAATAACTTCCTCTAACATCTCACAATTGGAAATATTTAAACTTTGGAGATTCACCATGCATGATGCAACTGACTCAGAAAATAGGCTTTTCAATGAGGGGCATCCTCTAATAGCAAGATTCTTAAGATTGTGGAGTGATGAAGATTTGATGACGCCTCTGAACAAATGTTTCATTTTTGGTACGCCAAATATATTTAGCTCTTGTAATCCATCAAATGCCCTTGTTGGATGATTTTCATTCAGATACTCGAAGCCATCTTTCTTCATCTCCGTCACATGTTGAGAAAGATTATTGAGATTTTTCAAGTCCATTTCTATAGAAAGATGGACAATTCTCCCCATCAATGAGTTAATTGCAGGTTGTGAAAGCATACTTGCATAAGTAATGCCACGTATATGCAATCTCCTTCCGAAATAATAATATTTCCTGATGTTCTCATTAGCATACTCTAAATCAGTTAATTCGATATGAAATCTTTCCAGACTGTCAGTGTCCAACACTCGTAATATTTGCAGCAACAATTGAGGATCATCCGTGGAAATTTGGAAAGTATTAAGACCAGTCAATGAACTTATCTCCTTAATAATGTACCCTCGTTGTTCCAGTTCACCATCTCTTATTTCAACGACACCCAAGTACAGTTCTTCCAGATTCTTCAATTGCAATAAGATACCAGGTGGAAGTGGACAATAGCTAGAGCTGTGCTTGAACCTCAAATCCAATGACCTTAGGTTGCTAAGTTCTGCTATATCTTCAGGGAAGTGATCGAGAGCAGAGCCAAAAAAACTGAGAACTTCTAACTTTTTTAAATTCCCAAAAGTAGAATTTTCAATGTTTAATGTACAATGGTCCAAGCACAAAGTTCGAAGATTGGTCAACAGTTGGATTGATGATGGAATTTGAATCCTCATATAAGTGAAATCAAGAACTCTGAGTTCCTTCATATCGGCAAAAAACTCTTTGGATATGTTCAGTGACTGTTGATTGCAAGCCACTCCTAGAAACTTTAGGTTTGGATATTCTAACCCACTGGGAAGCTGATTCAGCTCATCCGATGTCAGACTAATTGCACTGTATGATTTATTGTTATCATGTTTTGGCCACTCCTTCAAACCAGTGTGTTTTGACATATCGTCTTTAGATGCAATTTGTAAGCAAACATCTCTTACAACATCATGCAATCTTACACGGTCCTTATTCTCAGTTGAGAGCAGTAAATAGCAACTTTTCAAATGATCAACAATCGTTTTTACCCTATCTCTGGTTGCAATCAATGTCATTGTACCTCTAAACAACTCTAGCCCCCAGGCATATCTAACCAAATCTTCAATTGCAATATCATAATCTTCAGGATACAGAGAGCATAGCCGAAACAAGGACTTGGCTTCATCACTCTCTAGATAGTTGTAGCTTAACTCTATCCTTGAGTACACGTTCTTGTGCACTCCTTTGATATTGGTCACTGTAGAACTCCGTAGTTCTACAAGCGCATTCTTCCACACATGTTCTTCTTTTCCGCAGAGGGCTCTACCGACTACCACAAGAGCGAGAGGTAAGCCATCACATTCCTTCGCAATGTTTTCTGCTGTATCCTTTATAACATCTGTTGCATCATCAGAAATTTCTGCCTTCTCCTTGAAAAGTTCCCACGATTCTTTTTCATTTAAAGTATCGACTTCAAATATCCTTTGAGCTTTCATTCTTTTGCACACATCTTTATCGCGTGATGTCAATAGAATTTTCAACCCTTTATCATCCCTTGCTGAAGGAACTCCTATAGTTTCCAGCACAGTATCGTCCCAAACATCATCCAATATTACGAGAATGCTCTTACTTCTATCACCTCCAAGGCTTTTACGAAGTAGTTCAGCTCTCTCATCTTTATCAGTACAATCTTCAATTTGCAAACCGAGATTTCTAGCAAGTTTATCCTGAATTTTAGTTATATCTGGATCTTGAGATACCTCTGCCCATGCAAACTCATCAAATAATTTGTCAATTTTGGCTTCGTTAGCTATTTCTCTTGCCATTGTCGTCTTACCTACTCCACCCATGCCGCATATCCCAATTATGCTGACATCTTTATCCTTTAGAGCATCCATGATTTCCTCTTTAATTGGTATCCTTGTTTCGAAATCTCCAAAGTCACCGGGGTTTTGAGAAGGTATTTGCACCGGTTGTCTAGGTTCGGCCACATTTTGAAATAATTTACCTTCCTCGAGGAGATTGGCAACCTGAGCAGTCTTCTCTGTGGCTTTCCTGCCAAGCGAGTAACGGGTCTTCAAATTTGGACATCGAAGGAATAGACACTGCATTTCAGAATTTGTTGCACCTTCAAAAATTTCATCTGCCTCTTTCTTTATTTTATCAACATTTTGCAGCCAATTTTCAACAACAGGTATAATATCTTGCATATTATTTTTTGCTTGACGAACCGATTCTCGCACCTTAGATTCCTCAGTTTCAAGAGCTCTCTTCTCATCCCTCAAAGATTGAATTTTGCTGTTGTAGCAGATCATATGGTTGAATTGGCGCAAAAGTGGACCGATTGCGTATTCCGCGAGCTTCCCAACAACGGAAGAGATAATGTTTTCCGCCATTATCAATTTTCTAGCTCAAACAGAAGATATTCCTGCAGTATCAAAGAAGCCCGTCATAAAATAAAATAAAAAGAACAACCCCAACACATTAGAGTCTTTGAACTACATTCCTCCGACAATTTTTAATAAAATATTATCAAATAAATAGCAAAAGGAAAAGAATTATTCCCCAGTAAATGAACAATTTACGTGCAAAATTATATGAATTCATCTCTGAAAGATGCAGTGATTTTAACTGGTTGGGTGTTTAGTGTATCATTTTGGCATGTAATTAAATCATAAAGATATATATCAGGACAGACAGGACTAGAATTCATAGTTTCATAACAAATATAAAGTTCAAAGTTTCCTGTTATCTCCTCCTCTATTAAAAGAGTGAATCCGCAGTTTACTGTTCATTTATGGCCTATTTTGGTTTTCCCTGTTTATCCCCAGTTTCTTAACAAATTCCTCCTCTCTGTCCTCTATCTATCTATTAAAAAGAGTTACTGTTCGGAGGAAAAAAAGGGTGGCGCCGAGAATTTGCTTTTACCAATTAAAATGTAGGCGCCGAAATTCACTGTATTTTCTTTCTTTAGTCGGTCGTCGATTTTCGCCGCTTTTGTTTTTTGTTCGAAGGCGGTGCTGTTTAGGGTTTTACAACAGTGGTTGTATTTTCCTTATATAAAGGGGAAAAATGCATTTCATTTCATCACTTTGCAAATTGCAAATAAGAAGAAAAACTATTCCATTTCATCATCCTCTTTTCTCTACCAAGAAATTTTACGAATATTTATTCCATTTCATTCTCTCTCGTTAAGAAGCAAGTAAGCAACTGGTCTTGAAGCAACTAAGCAACTGGTCTTCCACTTGCAGTGGAACAATCTGAAATTTTCATACCGTTCAGCGGTAAGTAATTATGTAAAATGGTTTTGCCTTTTATATTAGTTTTATTTACATGTTTAGTGTTTAAATAAAAATGTGTTTATGTTTAGGAATAAGAAATTTTGTATAACTGTTATTCCAAACAAAGAAAGTTGATGAAGTGATTAAATGATTATGTAAAAGTTATTTTTTTAGTTTTGCATGTTTGTTCAGTAAATACAAAATTAAATACAAAATGATATTATTTTGTAAAAACAAAGTAAAAAAAACTTTAAGTGTTGGATGAAACAGAAAAAATTGCACAAAAAAAAAGTATTGTATATAAAAAATATATATATATAGCACTCCCTCCGCGAGCGGAGGACTGCCTCTTCTCGCGGAGGGCATAGCCTCCGCGGGCGGATCCCGAATGGGAGTACCTCCGCCAACGGAGGTAAACACCTCCGCTCGCGGAGGCATTGGCCTCCGCGAGAGGAGGCAGTGCTCTTTTGCGTTTAAAGCATAAACGACGGTGGTTGTATTCTTATATAAATAGTGGAAGAAGAACCTCCTCTCGCTGAGGTCCATTATTATTTTATTTTATTTTTTATTGTTGTGCTACCAATAATTTACAATTTTTATTGTTGTATTAATCATTTAACATTTTCAATGGAAGAAGAACCTCCTCTCGCGGAGGTCCATTATTATTTTATTTTATTTTATATTGTTGTGCTATCAATAATTTACAATTTTTATTGTTGTATTAATCATTTAACATTTTCAATATATTTTGTTCGTTCTTCTTCCAAAATCATTTAATAATTCTACTTATTTACAAATTATAAATACAATTTCACTTATTAATATATATACTTGGAGTTTTTATTTTTATTTATTATAAACTATAAATACAATTTCAATTGTTAATAATCCTAACAGTTACTATTCCTTTTTATTTAAATAAATTAGTTTAGTTCATGTTTATTTATCGTTTATTTAAATTAATTTAATTCAGGTCTCCTTTATTTTAAATTTCATGTTGGAATTGGATATTAAATATAAAGAAGAAGAAAAAAAGCAAAAAAAAAAAAAAAATGAAACCTCCGCGTGCGGAGGAAATGGCACAAGAAGAAAAAAACATAAAAAGCCAAGAGTTACACACTGTAATATAAAGGCGAAAAAAAGGCAAAAAAAAATAAATTTGAAAGTCTCCGCGTGCGGAGGTTCCAAACCTCCGCACTCCAAACCTCCGCACGCGGAGGATCTGGGCCTCCGCGTGCGGAGGCTTTGGCGGAGGTTCCAAGCCTCCGCACGCGGAGGCCCAGATCCTCCGCGTGCGGAGGTTTGGGACTCCGCGCGCGGAGGCTAATTACTTTGTTTTTCTGCTTTTTTTTCTATTTTTGTGCTAATAATTTACTCAATTCTCGATCCATTCCTTCAGCAATATCAGCCTTAATTTTCTCAAGACAGGTCCTTTTATGCAAAACTTGTACTATTTTATGTGAATTTTGTTTTCTTAAACGATGTAGGTTTTGTTGGTTAAGGTAATATTTGATTTTTCTATTGTTTGTAGAAGTGTTCTCATGGAAAATTGCAATATCATGGATGCAACTCAAATACGAGAAGATTTTCGTTTCCTTCAATGGCCATATATGGATACAGTCATGTCTCTGCGAACAAGAAAGGAAATTCCTTTACAGGTTTCAGAATTTCCCGATGATTTATTTTATTTACTTTCTTGTAACTATTCCTTGGTTTTCCTTAATTCATTTTCAGATTGTATAAGCCTTGATTGCGATTAATGTTTTAACAGCAGTTAATACTTGGTCCTGGGGACGATATACAGTAACTCAATCTCTCAGGTACTTTTCTATATACTGGTTTGGTTTCATGCTACCACAATTTTATATTTGTGTTGATGCTCAAATTTTCATGTTTATATATCCTATTTTGGGGGAAAATTAGTTAACGCCTTGAAATGTTCGAATACTTGGTTGCCTTATTGTTGGAAGCCTGTTGCTTTTATATATATATGGACTTTCACACAGGAGATTTGTGTTCTCTTTTATGAACTCAGTTTTGATGTTTATTTGTAATTAACTGAGCATTGACATTTAGTGTTCCATCCTTAAATCGTCAACGTGTAATTTAATGAAAAGTTGGGCATTTAGTTACTCATTTCTTCATGGATCATGTAGCATAAAGAAGTCTTGATAGAGATCTCCATTGGAAGAAAATTGATAGATTTTCATGTTGATAATACTCGTGTTATGTTCTCGTATTCTGAGGGCTCTTTCAAATGATTAGCGTATTTTCAAGGTTAAAATATAGTTATTTCGTTGCGAAGAAGGGAAATTAAAAGCGTTGTCCGATCAATAAGGGTTAATATATAGAATTGTGTAAAACGGTTAAAGGTCGGACTTTCTGATGATGATTGATGGCGGGGGAGGGACCTGAACCCTAAATAAGTTCTGTTTGCTTTTGTTTCTTTTCACTTACTACATCTTTAGGAATTCGATTAATGCTCATTGGAAGTGAAACATTAATTTCGTTCTAAGTAAATGATTTGGATACTCATAAATAAGACAATAACCTCTTACCTTTTTCAGATTTTGTTTAGTAGTAAGAGAGTATAATGTTGTCTACGATATATAAGGCCTTTTATTCCTGATGTTGAGCTTAAATGTTTTTGGTTCCATGATGAAGATGGACTGAACTGATATACACTGTATTTATGTTTTTTTAGCGGGCATGCTGATGTTTCTGGGACTATAACTCGTAGGCTCATGTTTTTCATGCGTGATTTAGTCACTGGATATGGTGGAACTGTCAGAAATTCTTATGCGAATCAAATTGTTCAGTTCTCCTATGGTTCTGATGCCGTTTCTACTACCCATAGTGATGCTCTTGATGCCTCGAATGAGAGGCTGTATGCTTGTAATTTGCCGGGTGGTCATTCTGTTGGTTCATTGGTAGCTTGTGCCATTTCAGAGGCTTCATACAGTACTTTGGATCAACCAGTCAGTGCATTTGAACCATCACCTCTGTTAGCTCTAAAAGTTCTCTCTCCAGCACAACTCTGGATATACTTCTGTTTTTTGCATTGTGCAAGTTTACTGTGTAGGCCAAATTCACTATTTATCACTTAATGTAATCTCATGCGCTTCTTTATGCATATATATTTGCTGAAACTTCATGAAGTGCTTGGAGAATTTAGAGTTGATTAACTACGTTTCTATTTAGTTTTCTGTTGAGAATGCCTGACAAAATCTTGCCTATTTCAATTTAACCATGCACTAAATTGTGAAATTTGTGAGGTTGTATTTCAGTTCACTAAATTGCCAAGTAAGATCTAAGCTCTCGAGTGGGAAGATGAAGGTGGTCCGCGTCTTTTTCTTCCTCCTTGTATGGAACAATTGATGTTGGTTATGGATTTACCTTTTCCCGGTCAATCAGTAGAAGCTTCGGCTCAGGCTCAAAATGCTCCATTTAAATTTCCTATGAGCAAAGAAATTTGGATAACAATATGATCATTATAATCACTTCAATTCAAATTTGTTGTTTATATGCTGGCTTCATATTTAAATATGTTACATGTTAGCACATCACCAATTCTTTGTCTTAAATACAATTTATTATTTGTGTTCGCTAGCTCGTGTGTAGGTTTATTTTTGTCCCTCTTCTCTCCGTGAGTTTCCAAAGCAAGGTAACAAATTTGTTTCCATGTGCTTCTGCAGATACGTTCCATGAAGTAAAAGGAAGCGTGATAGGAGAAAAGAGGTATTGCTACTTGTGACTTAATCTCATATATAGTGTAGCTCTACTCATAAATGCTCCTACATCATTTAGTCCCATGTTTGCTTTAGATAAAAATTAGATTTTTAATACATTTTGAAAAAAAGGTGATGAGATATGTGGTTGAAAAGTTGTGGATCCCATGAAATATGTGGATAAAATTGATTTTGGAGAAAAATGAGTTTTAAGAAATGGGGATCAATCAACGGTTAAGTTCATGATGACACAAAAGAGCCATGTGGCAGCATTCCTAGATTTAGGCACAAGAGTTGTTCCAAGTTGCAATTTTATGCGAAGTTAAGTGTTAAAGCGCAATTATATACATTCCTGTAGGAAACTTTTTGATCATAAAATGGTGACCACATTAGCAGTTTTAAGATGTGACTAACCTGCTTATATGTTTTAAAAATGTTTCTTAATAACTTTAGGTTTCATGGGGGCTGAGGAAATCTTTTAATCTAGGTGTGGACTTACTGTATTTCTAATGACAAAGATTTATGTTGTATTTTGCCTAAGCCTTTTTCTTTCTGTCTACATACATCTTAGGAAGTTGAAGCAATGTAGTACCCATTTGAAGTTAACAAAGGCTTATAGGTTAGGTTCTGTTCCCAATTTCTTAAGAAGACAACGCTGAACTTTGATAGCACAACTGCTTCTACAGGTGCTGTAATAAAACATAATAGGTACAAATCCTACCATTAAAATGTAAATATCATTGTGCGTTAGGTTTTAAAACAAAACTCTGGGGACTTCAATTAAGTTAAATATCACTTTTGTATATTTTATTTGGTGTTAATTTGGCAGCTAAGATGGGATTTTGGCGTAGTCTGCACTTCAATTTCATTTGGATCTATATTTCTCCTGTAGTTTCGAACTCCATTTGGTGTTGTAAATTATAGATTGTATAGATCCGAAATTACATTACAAATGCCTGCGCTTAAGATGGGAAACACCCTTCAAAATTTACTGTTTGCCAACCGATTTTTTTTTTTTTATTTTCTGATTCTTTTGCTTATCGATTAATTGTGGCAAGGACGATGATACAATTAGATGCATGAGAGGTGAATATCTCTTTGAATTCAATTAATGAGGCTGATTGATATCCTGACCAGCTGATGATCATAAAATAATTCTCTCTCTCTCTCTCTGGTACATATATTTTGGTATTGATTTCTGGTGGCAGGGATGATGAAAATCATAAACTCCAATTTGTAAGAGGTAAATTTCCCTGGTGAAGTTGAAAATTATTGCTTATTATAGAAGAAGAAAACTCTCTTGTTCAAGGGTCCAAACAAAATGTGTTTGTTGAAAGTTTAATGTGGTCAATTTCTTTGCTCGAAAAGCTCAGCCTTTAAACTTGTTAAAAACAATTCAATGTTGAATGATATTATTTTTAGTTACAAAAATGATGGCTCATTTCTATCGGACTTTCTATGTCAACACTTAGAATATGAACAACTTGGCCTATATAACGATATATTTTTTGATTTAAGTTTTTTTTTACACTTATTTGAAAAAAATTCTGAAAGATAGTTCGAATCTCATTTTTTAAAGTATTTGCAAATTTATCATTTATGCATTTCGCTATTATGAAGCTGCGGGTGACTATGTATGGTTTTTTTTTGTGGCCTGGTTGTGAGTGATGGCCAATAATGAACTGGGTGACGCATCGTTGATTTTGATTTCTTTAAAGTGTAGGAATCTCACAAAGTTGAAACTCCGTGCCTGTAGCGCGATAACTGAAAATGCAATGGCCGCTTTTGCCTGAAACCTCAATACCTAACCTGGGTACCCCTCTACCGAGGATTGTTGCAAGTACTATTATTATTGTGGGTACCCAATTGGAAAAGTGCTCTCATAGGATTTCTTGTTCCTGCTCTAAGAAGTATTTGAAGTGTTGGAGATTCCTTCCTGCTGCTCAAAAAAGTGTTGGAGGTACTGCTCTGAAGAATATTGGAAGTATTCAGGAAGGTAGCATTATTATTCGTATGCTGACTCTAATAATTGGATTTGATCCAAAAATGTCAACTGCACTTTACTATCAAATCATTGTAGATATTTTCAGCTCTTTATTGTATCTCCTAATCCTGTATTCTATTTTGATCAATCAATATGATATTTAAGGTTTTTGTTTTACGTTGTTATTATCATTAAATAGCACGCTAATAAACATATAATAAGTACAAAACTCGTGCATCGCACGAGGCGCCAACTAGTACTAAATATAAGATTAAAAAAATCATATTTCATGAGTTTCAATTATTTATATTGGAATGTTTAAAAATAATTTAAACTCTAATATATACATGTAGCATGTTAGACACGTGAACTTGTACAAGTTAGAACGAGGTCTATTAATTAATTGTACATTTTGTCTGTTACCTTTAATTGATTATTGCACCAATCTACATCAAGATTCAGTAATTGTGAATGAACACAGCTGGATCGTACAATTTATTGATTGAATAATGGTACCTTTTTTGTCTATTCTTCTTAGATAATGCTATTTGTACATCGGAGTTGACACCCCGATGTACAGACCCCCTCACAAGAGAGGGGGTCCACGACCAATAAAAAAATCGTGGACCCCCTCTCTTGTGAGGGGGTCCCCGGTGTACAAATAGCACTGTCCATACTTCTTAGTTTGAATGCTCGAATGAATATTAAAATAGATAATCGATGAATTTGGTTTGATTTTTGATTCTATCAATGAATTGAATAAAAATTGAATCTCTATTTTTTTTTTTTACGTTGAATAGGCCAAATTATAACAAACATGCACTTTAATTAATATTAAAACCTTCCTGCTTCAAGTTTGAGCACTTTAATTAATGATTGTTAATGATGTTTGAAAATAATATTATGGAAAAACTCTTCAAGTGACCTATAATATTTTGGAGCTTGTTTGGGAATGATTTTTCAAAAATTATTTTTTCCCAAATTTATTTTCAGCATATATTTTATGTGACTCATAACAATTTCCAAATTGAAGTGTTTATAAAAAAAAAAATACACTACACCACTTTTCTCGACTATTTATCTAGCCCCTGTTTGACACCCATTAATTTCTTTTTCTCATTTTCATTTTCATTTTCATTTTTCATTTCAACCACACATTCTCCAAATAAAATAATATTACATACAAATCAAAAACTTTTCATCACTTTTCCACCACACATTCTCACATCAATCACTATTCCAAAATTTCTATTCTACACAAAATGGGTTTCAAACAGGGCGCTATTTTAGTAGACGGTGAGACACTAGATGATTATACACACAAGTATACTTTTTACTAAGGTTTCTATTGATGCTCATGTAGAAAAATAATTAAAGAGTTAGATAGTAACATTATTAGCAAAAATAAATACTACGTAGAGAAAGATAGAAATTAAAAAAGAAACAATCACTTGGAGGTTACCTTTTTGTTTGATGATACCAACCTGAGCCTTCCGACAATGTTAACAAGAAGCTTGGGAAATACAATAAAAATGAAGATATATGTGTGTGTGAGAGAGAGAGAGAGAGATTATGGCATGTAAATAATGCAGTACATTTTGAAGATTTTGGCGAGTTGTTTCTTGGTAACGTACTGGGGTGTTCTCAACTAAAATTTTGATGGATTTTAAAATATTATAAATTTTAATGAATTTCGTGGATTTGAATATATTTTCACAAATTTCATAAGAATTTCATTAAATATGGTGAAATTTCAAAAGATTTGGTTATATGTATTTTTAAGCTTGAAATCCATTCAAATCTTTTAAAATCCATCCATTAATAAAATCTTTATAAATCTACTCGTTATCGAGGATACCTAAATTTTGAAAGATTTCATTAAAATTTCAATTGGAGACACCTAAATTTTAACGAATTCCATCACAATTTCAATTGAGGATACCCCGTAGTCTTTTGACTGGTTCTATTTTGAATGTAATAATAGAAATTTGAAACTTGTCTAACAAAGTGAATTCACTGAATATGTAATTTTCTTATAATAAATATTGTGGAAAAGCTCTTCAAGTGGCCTAATATCTTATTTTTGAAACTTTGTAAGCACGAAACATTAGATTGATTTATAGAATTGAGAATTACGTTGAATGAGTTTTTTTTTTATATAATAATATATTACATATTATTAATACTAGTACAATTCTATGAATTTTAATGCATCTTCATAATAATTCAAAAAAATTTATAATAGAAATTTACGAGTACTCATTTCTATGTATTTATAAATTCTTTCGAACGAAGGCTAAATATTTAATAACATCATACCACTTTTCTTGACTATTTATCTATTTTACTAGAGATTAGGTGATTATGCTACAAATCTAGTAAAAATCTCCAGATGGCATGTTGTTATAGAGAAATAATCGAAGAACTAAAAAGTAATATTATTAGCAGTAATAAATACTTAGTAGAGAAAGATGGAAATGTTAAAAATAAATAGTCACATCGAAAATTACCTTCTAGTCCGACGATGCCAACCTAAATCTTCCGACGATTGTAACCAAAAACTTAAGAAATAATTGAAAGACTGTTGGAGAGAGAGAGAGAGAGAGAGAGAGAGAGAGAGAGAGAGAGAGAGAGTGTGTGTGTGTGTGTGTGTGTGTGTTGTGTGATTTATTGCTTGTATATAATGGAAGATACTTTTTTGTCTAAATTTAAAAGAAAGTAAATTTACCCTTTTCTACAAATATGTTCGTGATGGCTTCTTTTCTCTTACTTAGGGTAAGAAATTCATATATTTATTTTTAAAAGTAATTATTACGCTTGTATCAAAATAAATAGCTTACCTTCTTTGTTAATTATGATCGACAAAAAATAAAATACCTTTGTTAATTATGATGGACAAAAAATAAAATATTTATTTTCAATCTTACTTATGAGTAGATTTACTTTTTATCTACATGTTTAGATAACTTTAGTTTTTTTACGTTTTAAGTTTTAAAAAATGTCTTTAAAAAACTCTTATGTTACTCGTATTTACCTCTTGAAATTCATACTTTGTCGATGAGGTAGGGAAGATGTTCCTGGATTTGGTCCCCTGATTGTTAATGACCTTTGGAGCTTAAAGTTAGACATGTAGTAAATTTTGATAAAAGTTGGTGAACTGCATGGTTGTACAGTAGTGGATTCCATAAAATATGTTATTGAAATTAATTGTTGATTTTGACTTAAATTAAAATTAGAGACTAAAGGGGAAAAAACAAAAAAAAAAAAAAAAAAAACTTCATTGTTGTTCAATTCATGCAATTTGTACCAAACGTACTCTTATTGTTTGTTTGATTTAAGGAATTAAATAGGATTGAACATTTAATGCGATGTTTTTTCGAAGCGTCCGTTTCGAAGAAGGCCAGGAAAAAAATTGAAAACAAATTTATTTTTTTATTTTTATTTTGTAAAAAACCTTCTTTCTTTAGTCAAAATTATCACTCGGTTCAATGTAGCCACTTTAATTAATTGCACATTTGTTTACCCAAAGTATTCTGTCAGTGCAATGAAAGCTGGCACGCATGAAATTATTCGTTAATAGTATAGTTTTAAGACTTTTAAGCAGTGAAATTATTTTAAAAAAACAATAACGAAAAAGATGAAACGCATGGAGAGAAACGGTAAATTGACAAGAGATTCGTTAATTATTTCATTATATTTCGATCGTCCGAAAGGGAAAAAAGAAGGGTAATTGGCGCAAAACGTCTTTACCTTTGACGGGTTTTGTGCAAAACGTCCTTACCTTTCGTTTTTTGACGCAAAACGTCCCTACCTTTCACATTTTTGGCGCAGAACGTCCTTTTCCCCAATTTTTGACCATTTTACCCTCCAATTTAAATAAAACAAAAAATAAAAGAAAAGAAAAATAAAGAATAAATTGCAATCTTACTCCTAGACTTTTCTAAAAATACAAATGAGTCCAAAACTTATAAAAATATTAAAAAAACCGTCGGGAGCTCCTAGCCGCCGGTTATGGACCCAATTTCCACCTCATTCCGGTGTGTGTTTTTTTATTTCTTATTTAAATACTTAATGTGATAAATGAGAAGTTACTCTTTTGCTCCTTTTTAAAATGTTAAAAATGTGTGCAAAGTTAAATTTTTGGTTAACTAACAGAATTATGGATGGAAACTGTCCAAAAAAGCTTCACCTGCAATATTTGGAAAGGTTAGGGGTGACGATTGCAACAAATTAAAGATTTGGAGAAAGTGTACTGATGTTTCCAAGGTTTGAGGCTTTTAGTGTAACTAGTGTTGGACGTGCGTTGCACGACTCGACGTCAAGTGTATGTATTGGTAATGGTTATGGTGGTTGAATTGAACTGTAAGAAAAACCGTTTCTATTTGAATCGATAATAATTTTCGCGATTTGAACAATCTATAACGTGAGAAATTGAAAACAAAATAGAAATTAGGTTTAGAAATTAGTTCTAAATGAATGCACCTTAACTAATAATAGTTCAGTACAAACCTCAATGCTGGAGCCGGTAGAAAATAGTTCGAAAATAGGTCTCTTGCGTTGTAAGAGCTGGTAAAAAATTGCGAGCTAAATTTTATTTTTGCATATAAAAGGAGACAGTTCATTAGTTAAAAATTGATAGAAAAACTGCTTATATTTGAATCGATAATAAATTTCGCGATTTGAACAATGTATAACGTGAGAAATTTAAAACAAAATAGAAATTAGGTTTGGAGATTAGACCTAAATGATTGTACTCTACCTAATAATAGTTCAGTACAAACCTCAATGCTGGAGCAAGCCTTTTGCTTCTTCCCTTTTGGAACTACAATAATACTATAAACAAAAAAAAAAAAAAATTGTATCCTCTAAACCAGATATTAACAGGAGTTAAAGAAGGATAAAAGCAAATGCTCGACATTATATTTATGATCTTCATCTATCAATTTTTGACTATTGAACTGTGTCCTTTTATATGCAAAAATAAATTATAGCTAGCAATTTTATACAAGCAAAATTTTGACAGTAATTAACAGCAAATTACTTAACAGATTCATAAAAAAAAAAAAAAAAAAATTGGGAAAAGAGTACCAGGATGCGGAGATAATCCTTAAAGGCACTTGAGAAATGAAAAAAATAAATTGTATGAAATAAACAGGAATCTTTAATTTCATTGCAAAAGTGAGTATTCGTCGAAGTGATGATGATCTAGTTTCCCCTTGTTTTTTTAAATGTAGGATATGTAATATAATAGGGAAAAAAAAAGGGCAAGCGAACAGGTTAGGAATAGTAAATGGGGGGATATATTGAAGTGTTAACGACATGGTTTTGCTCCATCTCTAACGGTGTGCAAAACGGTCAACGGTCGCAAAAGTTAGTACTTGTCGAACTAAGAAATTTTTATTTTTTAAATATAGGATATGTGATACAATAGGGGGAAAAAAAAACAAACAAAGTTAAGTGAACAGGTTAGGAACAGTAAATGCGAGGTAATTACGGGATATCAAACAAAGTTGAAATATTGTATTATTAACATTATATAGAAGTGCTCATGACCTAGTTTCCCCTATCTCTAACGGCATGCGAAATGGCCAACCGTAGCAAAAGTTAGTACTTGTCGAAATAAGACGCTCAAAGATATATAAATGATGTTTCTTATTTCTGTCTCAATTTTTGAGGTCATTATGGGATGTCAAACGAAGTGCGAAATATTGCATTTTTAATATTATCTCGAAGTACTCACTGCCTAGTTTCCCCCATCTCTAACGGCTTGGGAAATGGCGAACCGCAACAAAAGTTAGCACTCGTCGAAATAAAACGTTCAAAGATATATAAATGATTTTTCTTATTTTTGTCTCAATTTTCGAGGTCATTATGGGATGTGAAACGAAGTGCGAAATATAGCATTTTTAATATTATCTCGAAGTACTCACTGGCTAGTTTCCCCCATCTCTAACAGCGTGCGAAATGGTGAACCGCAACAAAAGTTAGCACTCGTCGAAATAAAACGTTGAAAGATATATAAATGATTTTTCTTATTTTTGTCTCATTTTTCGAGGTCGTTACGGGATATCAAACGAAGTCGAAATATTTGATTTTTAATATTACATCGAAATTCTTATCTAACGGCGAGGGAAACGGCCAACCGTAGCAAAAGTTAGCACTCGTTGAAGTAAGACGTTCAAAGATATATAAATGATTTTTCTTATTTATGTCTTAATTTTCGAGGTCATTACGGGATATCAAACGAAGTCGAAATATTGCATTTTTAACACTATATCAAAGTGCTCACGGCGTAATTTCCCCCATCTCTAACGGCATGCGAAACGGCAAACCGTAGCAAAAGTTAGTACTCGTCGAAATATTATGTTGAAGTACTCAATGCCTAGTTTCCCCGATCTGTAACGGCGTACGAAATGGAGAACCGTAACAAAAGTTAGCACTTGTCGAAATAGGACGTTCAAAGATATATAAATGATATTTGTTATTTTTGTCTAAATTTTCGAGGTTATTACGGGATATCAAACGAAGTCTAAATATTGCATTTTTAATATTATATCGAAGTCTTCACGGCTCAGTTTCCCCCATCTCTAACAGCTTGTGAAATGGTCAAACGTAGCAAAAGCTAGTACTCGTCGAAAGAGGACGTTCCAAAAAAAATGGTGAGCAGTAAATTGGGTTTGTTTGAAAATTTTAGAATATAGGATAGAAAATATTATATCGAAGTGCTCACGACCTAGTTTCCCCCATCTCTAATGGCATGCGAAACGGCGAACCATAATAAAATTTAGCACTTGTCGAAATAAGACGTTCAAAGATATATAAATGATTTTTCTTATTTCTGTCTCAATTCTCGAGGTCATTATGGGATGTCAAACGAAGTTGAAATATTGCATTTTTAATATTATATCGAAGTGCTCACGACCTAGTTTCCCCCATCTGTAACGGCGTGCGAAATGGTGAACCGCAACAAAAGTTAGTACCTGTCGAAATAAAACGTTCAAGGGTATATAAATAATTTTTCTTATTTTTGCCTCAATTTTGGAGGTCATTATGGGATGTCAAACGAAGTGCGAAATATAGCATTTTTAATATTATCTCAAAGTACTCATTGCCTAGTTTCCCCATCTATAACGGCGTGTGAAATAGTGAGCCGCAATAAAAGTTAGTACTTGTCGAAATAAGACGTTCAAAGATATATATGTGATTTTCGTTATTTTTGTCTCAATTTTCGAGGTCATTAAGGGATATCAAACGAAGTGCGAAATATTGCATTTTTAATATTATATTGAAGTGTTCATGAGTTAGGTTCCCCCATCTGTAACAGCGTGCAAAATGGTTAACTGTCGCAAAAGTTAGTACTTGTCGAACTAAGAATTTTTTTTTTAAATATATGATATGTAATATAATGGGGAAAAAAAGGGCAAGTGAACAGGTTAGGAATAGTAAATGCGGGGTTAGTACTTGTCGAAATAAGACGTTCAAATATATATAAATGATTTTTCCTATTTTTGTCTCTATTTTTGAGGTCATTATGGGATGTTAAACGAAGTGCGAAATATTGCATTTTTAATATTATCTCGAAGTACTCACTGCCTAGTTTATTCCATCTCTAACGGCGTGCGAAATGGCGAACCACAACAAAAGTTAGCATTCGTCGAAATAAAACGTTCAAATATATATAAATGATATTTCTTATTTTTGTCCCAATTTTCGAGGTCATAATGGGATATCAAACGAAGTGCGAAATATTGTATTTTTAATAGTATTTCATAGTACTCATTGCCTAGTTTCCCCATCTCTAATGATGTGCGAAATGCCGAACCGCAATAAAAGTTAGTATCCGTCGAAATAAGACGTTCAAAGATATATAAATGATTTTTCTTATTTTTGTCTCAATTTTCGAGGTTATTAAAGGATATCAAACGAAGTCGAAATATTGCATTTTTAATATTATATCGAAGTGTTGACGACTTAGTTTCCCCCATCTGTAACGGCGTGCAAAACGGTCAACCGTTGCAAAAGTTAGTACTCGTCGAACTAAGAATTTTTTTTTTGGAATATAGGATATGTGATATAAAAAAAAAAAAAAAAAAAAAAAATTTTTAACTTTCCTTTTGTAAGGACTATAGCCGAAACTTCTCCTTTTTTACAAGTATGAAATACCTAATATCCTTTAATATAGGCTTTAATTAGTCCAATATTCAATAACACTTCTTTTCTTTCAATTATTGGAATTGAAAAAATACCAACTTAAATAAGAAACGGGGTGGTACTTATAGCTGGATTTAGAACTGGTTTGGGTGCTGGCTTTGGTTGAGTAGTATCTGGTTAAAATGAAGGAAGAAAGCTGTATACAACAAGATCAATTCAATGATTTAACATCCTCAAACAATTGAAACATAGAAACATAATTGGATTATTAGTTAACACCAAATATAAATCTGTATTAGATACTTTATATTTGAGATAGTAAAGAAAACAGACAGCAATAAACAAGAACAAAATAGCTTAACTCGACAAATATAATATCTGGTAATTTCAGAAGGGAGTGAAAACAAAGTACATTTCAATGGATAGGCTGTCAAAGGGAAGCAATCCTCCTATTATAGAAACTACAGATGATGTCAAGTACAACTTTTTCTGAGGGATCGGTCGTGAAATGGTCTTCAATCGGCATGGATTGTTTGAAGCATCGCTGTAGTTCTTTCCAAGAAGTGTACCAAGAAGTGCAAGGCGGAAAGAAACAAATGCACAGATTATGAAGACAGTCACCATTGTGCCAAAGGGAATGGCTGCTAGAGATCCACCTTTGCTGGACAATTTAATATAACCCATGAAATTAGTAATCTGAATCGAATAGTAAGAATATAAGGTCAACGAAGGCGATGCCTAAATATTTTAAAGTTTGGTAATAAAAAAATATTTGATAGTGTTGCAAAGTAGCACTGGTAAAAGTTGAAGTGAAAAGTATATTGAAAAAAGTCCATGTATACTCTGGAAAAGGGATTTGGGAATGGAGGGATGAAAGGAGTAAAGTATTTCAAATAAACTACAGAGGACTAAGATTACTAATCATAAATTACAAGTAAAATAAAATTAAGTTGCATTTGGTATACATTCTTGTGAGCATACTCTGTATAATCATTTTGCAGAGTTAGTATTAATATCACCGCTTAAGTTGGATATTTACGGTTTGCTGATTCGAATTCCATAAAATTCAACAAGCAATGATCAATTTAGGGGGAATAACAAATATACACATTGTTGTGCCTCTAATTCATTTGAAACTCTAACCTTTTATATACAACTATATATACTTACAGATTAAGAAATTGCATTAAGCAAAGGTGTTACATATGTATTGAGTTGCTTAATGAAGCTGGAGAAATAATTGTGCTTGAAATAGTTAGGCAAGAAATTTTGAGCAAACTTCGGTTGATGCTATACAACAAAACTATGGCTTATATGGCTCTAAGAAAGAACAGATTTCGTGAAAGGATCGTCTACTATTTCATACATCTTAACCAGAAAAGGAGTTGGCGCATTAGAACCACCATAATTTTATATAATTGTCCATTATATTTCATACTTGAAACTCTTAAGTAAGTTTTAGTAACATTCAGGGATTTGAGGTCTAAGGCATTAGAAAGATGACACATATTTAACTTGAGACTTTACTCATTCATAGAAGCAGATAGCACTTAAATATTTAAATTCTTATGTAAGGGATAAAAACATAAAGCATCAGTATAGGCCAAACCTGGGTTCGTGAGTCCCTCTGAATGCAATTACAATGGCATTAAAATCTTTTTGCAACCCCTACAAATGTCTGGACAAAATCTTAACAATTAATAATGTCTTAATACATTTTTCAAACTTGACAAGATAGAAAGAGATTTTTCAGAAGGGAAAGAAGATTTTAGTGTAATTGAGCCAGATTAAAATCCAGCATGATTTATGTCATTGTTTTTGTTAGGCTAAAAGTGAGTTTTTATATTTGTTTAGGATTATGGAGAATAGTTGTTTTATTAACTCGCTGACAATATGATATCAATATCATGATTATGAATTCATAGATACATATATACTTCATCATGACTTAAAGAAAAGAGCGAAAAGGTAGAAATAGGTGTAAATGAATTTTCCAATCAAATGGAGTTAGAATGAGTACAAATTATGTAACATAAATAAGAAAAGATTTATAATTTCGTAATGTTAGAAAAAACATAAAATTATAATAGATAAAAAGAAAATAACATAAGAAAAAAAGTTGGGTAAGAGAATTATTTACCATCATTGAGCTGACTGGTATTATCTTTTGGTTTGTCTTTTGCATACAGATGGATTTTGTCATGGCGTGGGTTTTTGTTTGGATGTATTTTTTTTCTGAGAGAAAAATATAATACATTATGATGATTGAGAGTGTAAGAAATACTTATTAAAACAAATATCTGTTGCAAGTTTCCGTCTGTATATGGTTATCCTCTCTGTGTCAACCGTCTCTAATGGATAGCTTAAAATGAAACATTCTATGAATTTGAGTATGAATAATATGCAATTTGGTCTGCAAAAAAGAAAGGAAATATATTTTGTTATATTAAAATAGTATTACAAATGTGAAATGAAATGAATGAAAAGAATTATGAATAGTATTTGAGTATTTACCCATTGTTGGCACAGGATAGATAAGGTATGATGTCAAATCTCAGGTTTCTTGGTCCACGGATGCTAAGATCCCGTCGAGCAGAGAGAAATGTTGGAGTAGTTAACAATGCATCAACATAAGTATATACTATATGGGCATCTGCTAACATATCATGGTCTGTATGCTCATTGTTGCTACAATCATAGATTTGGAATTTCCATTCGTGTAAATTAACAACATAGAGGTACCAAGTATTAGTCGAGTGGGAAAATGGAATCAATATATAGTTGCACTCTGCCCATGGACGACCAGCAGTTGGGAGGTTGCCATTTAGATATTCATTGAAGCGAGTCAAGGTTAAAGGTTCATTACGCTGTGGATTTACTGCCCATATACGATGACGAACACATTCTGCTGCAAATTCAAAGTCCATGATTGCATATTCTTTAGAGACGGGGGTGGAACTGTCGTTGATTAATTGT
>JAGHKM010000156.1:0-26405 GCA_019097785.1 Fraxinus excelsior
TTAGCAAGCATTGGTGGTGGTTACTGGTGCAGGCGGTGGTGGCTGCTGGTGTAGGCGGTGATTGTGTAGTTGTGGTTGGTTGGAGTTGTAGGTAGAGGTTGAGGTAGATCTGACACTGTTGGTGGTGGACTCGGCGCTGGTGAGGTGGTGGATTTGGCACTATTGACGGTGGTGATGTGCGGTGTTAGGTGCGGTGGTGGTGTGCGGTGCGGTGGTTAGGTTCAATGGCGCTGTGTTCGATGATTGGGTGCGGTGATGATGGGCTCAGATTGTCTGTGAGGTGGTGGTGGTCTGTGAGAACTACAAGCGAAGCATATTCGTGGTATGTTTTGGTCGAGAGGTGATGGTGGCAGTGGTCACAGATTATTTGGTCGTTTGTGACCATTAAATTCATTAATTTGTGACCGATAAAAATATAAATTGTGAAAAAAATAATAATTTGTGATCTAAAAAATTGTTAATTTGTGATCGATAATTTGACTCTTTGTGACTATGTACCAAGTGTGACTCATAATGTTTGTTATTTGTGATCGATAAATAAATTGTGACGTTTCAATTTTCTTATTTGTGACCGATGAACAAATTGTGACTTATAAAATTTCTGAATTGTGACCGTAAAATAATTTGTGACCTATAAAATTTCTGATTTGTGATCGTAAAATAATTTGTGACTTATAAAATTTCTGATTTGTGACCGATGAACAAATTGTGACATAAATTTTTTGAATTGTGATCGTAAAATAATTTGTAATGTTTCAATTTTTTTTTGTGACCAATGAACAAATTGTAACATATAAAATTTTTAAGTTTTGACCGTAAAATGATTTGTGACATGTAAAATTTGTGATTTATGACTAATTAATAATATGTGACCAATTATATAGAATTTGTGACCAAATTATATGGAATTGTGACCTTAATATATTTAATTAATTAATTTATAAATAAAATTTAAAAAAAACTTGAGATTTGAAATTTTAAACCTTAAAAATCTGAAATTTGAAATTTTAAACCTTATTTCTTAAATTTGAAATTGGTGAAATTTAACTACTTAGTTATGAAATTTTGTCGTATTAAATTATGCACCATTAGCCCAAATACAAATACACGTGTCCAAGAAATAATTGGCCCAATAAAGAAATGCTTGTGCCCAACAATTAATTGGTCCAACAGACATGCAAGTGCCTAATCAAATAATCGAATTCTGCAAATGGCCCAAAATACAGCTACTTATCATATCCAATTGGGCATATAAAGTATAAACAGTTACTTCACAGGCAACTTACAAAAATACCCTTAAAATTAAGGGTCTTTTGAAAATCATATGAAACTTATTTGAAAGTAAAAAATACTGTGTAAAATCAATTGTCACTTTTTTTAATAGAAAAATTAACACTAAACAAAAGTGACATTGAAAAAGTGATAAAATGTCACTTTTTAAAGTTATGTGTCATATTTTTTATTAAAAAAATGATATACAATGTCATTTTTATTAAAAATTCATGTTTGTCACTAAAAAAGATAGAAATTAAGAATGTGACTGAAAAAAGTGATAAACACTTTAAAAAATGATAAAATTAAAAAAATTGATGAATTAAAAAAAGTGACACAAATTAAAAGAAGTTATATGATTAAAAAAATGACATACAATAAAAAAAGTGACAAATACTCAAAAAGTGATAAAATTCAAAAAAATTGACAAACTCAAAAAAGTGACGAAACTCAAACATGGGCGTAGTTTAAAATAGTTTAAACATAAATTCAAGAAAAAACCCCCACACACCACATAGTTTAAAATGGTCTCAGCAAAAATTTCAAAAAAAAAAAAAAAAAAACCCCCACATACGTGCACACACATATATCTGAAATGCAGTGATCGAGTTTGGTGGGTTCTCAGAAAAGAAGATGGGGGATCTTCAATCAAGCGAGAGCGATCGTTTTCATTTCGGGGCGCGGTTGGGGAGGGAGGTCGGCGGGTAGGCGGGGGTATTGATCGGGGGGGGTGCGTAATAGGATTAGAGGGTGGGGGGGGGGGGGGGGGGTGGGGGGGGGGGGGGGGGGGGGGGGGGGGGTTGTGGTTGGGGAGGGGAAGGGGGGGGGGGGGGGGTGGGGGGGGGGGGTGGAGGGGGGTGGGGGGAGGGGGGGAGTGGGGAGGGGGGGCATTACTTCATTTCCAAAATGGCCCGATCCAATAAATAATTGCTCGTGATTTTAAATGGACCAACAAACAATTAATACTAAATAAAATCATAAACGTATTTTATTTACTTTATGAAAGCTATGAATTCTGAAATCAACGTATATTGGCTAAATTGAAGGGTTGAAATAAAGGAAGAAGATGGAGGACACATAAGATACAAGAAGTAAGAAAAAAAAAAGAGCCAGAGGAAAGCCCTAAAGAAATTCCATCAAAGAGACAAAAATCATTTGAGAGGCCAAAAAAAAAAAAAAAAGAGCTAAGAGGAAAGCTGCAATGAAATTCCATCAAAGAGACAAAAATCATCTGGGAGGCAAAAAAAATGTCCACAAATAAGGTATTTTCAATTTTTTCTTATGTTTTTATTTATTTGAGTTATATGTATGTACGTAGTCCAAAATTGATGGGTAACAAGTATTGCAAATGTATTGGACATTTGTGATCTTCTTTCCATTAGATTTTAGTAGCAAAGGAAATGAGTGAGGGTTTCCATTTGGAGTGTTGTTTTTATACAAATTGATATTTTTTTTTTAATTAATGAATGATTTGTGACAAACAATAGGCCGTATGTGACCTATCAATCCGATTGTGACCAAGATTTTTATGGACCTATGACCTGAACGCATACCATTCTCCGCATCTGTAACCTTATTTATATGATTATACCCCATTATATGTATATGTAACTTGATTTAGTTTTCTTTTCCAATATCTGATCTGATTGTATACCATTATATGTATCCACGATCTAATTTACCATATTATTTGAGATTTTATATGTCTGCGGTTTGATTTAGTTTACATTTCCAATATGTGACGGATTGAAAACCATTATCTATGACCTGATTTATAGTCTTGTCTATCATTATTTGTATCCGTGACCTCGTTTATTGTACCATTTCAAATTTGATTTTATCATCACTGTCATTTAAACACGTGATGCAGGTGTAGAACTTTATCATACCACAAAATAGTTGGTTTCCTGAAAAAATTACCATTACCATGACAAAGGGTGTTATGATAAACCTCAAAACATATCTAAGTAATGTCCAATGACATATACTCATGGGAACATGCCTTACACACTTTCTGGAATGCCATGAAATTGTGATTCAATGAATCTGATTGCATGAACTTGAGAGTGATGATTGATAGTAGCCTTCCATAACAAAAGAATGGGTAAGTTTGTGACCAATATTTCAAAGTATACACCAGTTAAATAAGTTTCATTCCTAATAATTTTTTTTGTGTTGTTATTCAGCCACGATTGCGTTATATTCATGATTAAATACATCGAATACATGCTTCAGGACGATAGAGAGTCCATACCGAAGAAATTTGATTTTGGCAAAATTAGACTAGATATAGTCATACTACTCTATAAACATCAGGAGATTAAGAAGTCTACAAAGAGGGGAAAGCCTACAAATGAACAAGGGATTGTTATAGAGTGATAGCCGAAAATATATTTGAAAATCAAGATGATGAAGGGATTTGTAAAGTTTATAAATATTGCCTCATTTTATTTGTCCTTTTTAATATTGTGCGCGATGGAACTAATTGTAATGAATATGAACTATGGTTGTACATTGAGATGTTGAAAACTTATTTAGTTTAGCATTTGAGCAAATGTTTGAAATGTTAAATTACTCTAGTGTCATGTTTCATTTGCACTTGATAAATGTAACAGGTTTTTGGTACAATTGCACAGTTTATGTGCACGGGTCATAGATTATAATACATTGGTCACACAAAGAGGTTATGCTACTCAATTTTGAACATACACATACAACTGATTCATGTTTATAAGTCACAGATTATGCTACTTAGTTTATTATACACACGTCACATAGTCCAATGTAGTGGTCACATATTGCTCTCATTAGGTTACAAAGTATACTACACATGTCACAGTTAATTCTGCACAGCTCATAGGTTGCATAGTTCTCTGTCCATACATCACAATATACTGAATTGGTCACATATTACAATATCAAATCACATATTATGCTTCATATGTCACATGATATTAATTGGATGTCAGATATTAATTACAAATACAAAAGATTAAATATAAATGTTCACAAATGTCTATGAAGTGCACATGTCACACATTCATTGCTTACAAGTTAAATGTAACTAAAAAAAAAGGTCATAGGTCACAGAGTTCAATTCAGTGATCACATATTGTTGTCATTAGGTCACAGAGTGTACTACACAAGTGTCAATTTATCATGTACATCTCACAGGTTCATAGTTCTCTATCCATAGGTTGAGTCTACTAAATTTGTCACATATTACAATATCAAATTATAGATTATGCTTCATATGTCACATGATATAAATTGGAGGTCACATATGAATTACCAACACCACATATTAAATATAAATGTTCACACGTGTCTGTGAAGTGCTAAAACATCACATATTCATTGTTTACAACTTAAATGTAAATAAAAAAAGGTCACCGATAATATACACAAATTAAAAGTAGTAATTTTCATGAATTTATATATGGAGTGATTTATAGAGCAACGGAAGAACAATAATTTAGCATCAAATTAGTTCATGAATTTATAATGAGACTGGTAGAATATGACAAAAACAATGAAGTATGAGTGAAATTAGATAATTATTTAGCTCGTTTTAGTCTGCAAGAATTTTATCTTATCACTTGATTACCTTGCCACGATGTATCTGTTAATCTTGACTTCAACAATAATCGACTTAGAAATCAATATTTTTATGGTACTAAGAGAATTAGTATAATGATGCTTTTTGAAACATTTCATCTTTGTGAACATCAAGAAGATAAATTTAAACTTGGGTTGGTGATGTTGGTAGAGTGTGTTTTGAAACCTATTGGAAAATATATTGATTACAGAACTCTAGGCATGGTTGAGCAGCTTAATGAGTTTCTTCAATATCCATGGGGCTGTACAACATGTTTTGTTTTGTTAAACTCATTATGAAAATTCCAAATGGAAAGAGTACGAAGACTACAACAAAGTCAGCAAAATGAATGTAAATATTCGTTACATGAATATTCAATTGCATTCCTTGTTTTTTCATCTATTCTTTTATTTTTCAACAATCTAAATATAGTTTATATATAATTTAGTTTACTCATATCTAATATTTGTCCTCAATTGTGTTTCAGTATTGGATATACAAAGCTTTCCACATATTGGACTGAATTTCTGAAGTTGTAGATACAAAACATTACAGTGTCCAAGAATGCATAGATGGAAGCCGAATAAATTTTTTACAGAGAAAAAAGTTAGGCAATTTTTGGTTAACGAAGAGATAATTTAATAATTTAATTATATTTCTTTATTACATTATATTATGCATTTAGTTATATTTTTTTGTCCTTCTCCAAACAAAAGTCACAACAAATCATTTAAATAAGATTCAAGTGAAATCATTTAAATATTTCAATTACAAATTCAAGTGATTGCAGTCTTACAGCCTATTGAGGAAGAATTGCAAACACTATGGTATACAACTCTTTCATTGCCACATGACAATCAACATAATATACTAGATAACATTGTGAATAGAGAAATCAACAATGTAGCACAACAAATCCCAGGTAGCACTGACAACATGCCTGATCCTATGACATATAGTTCAGTTGGAGCTAGCCCAAGTTCTACTTCTATTGGCTCCAATTATGTGACTAGAGAAGAAATGGAGGAGATGCTGAATATACATAGGCAGCATGTAGTATCGGATGTATCAGGTTTGTACAACAACCTGAAAACGAACATTGTTGAAAAATCAAGGAGACTAGAAAACCATTATCAAGTAATTCAAGAATTGTTTGAACAGCAGCAGAAGTGGCAGCAAGACCACTTTCAACAACAACAACAGTGGCAACAACAATACTACCAAAACATGCAATCTAGCATGCAAAATTACGTGTTTGATTTCAGTGAAATCGTATATTGATGAACAAAATAGCAATATGCTGAATAAGTTATCAAACTGGAAGCTATTATCGCTTTCCTCTAACGGAATGTTCCTGTCCATAGGAGTCATGTTCCAAAGCATGCCTCGACATCTTAGATTGAAGATGTTGGGAGGTTGAAAAAAGAGAAAAAAGGAAAGGATATAGTCTTCAACAACGAATTATCCTTTAGAAGACTATCCTATGGACATATACACAATAATTAGAGATTGGGTAATAAAGAATCCATCTAGGTAACCAATCTAATTAACTTGAATATTATAATTTTACTTTGATTTATTTCAAACTAATTTCAATTATGTTATGCAGTGCATATTGAGATGGTAGAACTGATGATTTGTATAGAAGAGACACATTGAAAGCTATAATGGATACAACACAAGATATGAATATTGCGGTTAGTAAAGTTTATTCATCATAATAAAATTTTGTTACATAGTTAATATATTTAATTTACATTTATTTATTCTATTAGAATCTTGACCTGGAGTTAAAACTGTTGAGGCAGCTTATCAAAGATGGTTGCACCCTTGTTTCAAAGGAATATGCAATTCTAGATTTCGGATTTGAAACCGAATGTACTTGCCAGTTGATGATGCAGAGAAACATAAAAGAAGGAAGTGCAAGTGAACATTCATTGGATGTTATTCTTTTAGAAGAATAAGAAAGTGGCAATTTACCAATAACTGGTCATCCATGGATAACATGCAATTATCTATTAATTTCATGTTTGTATCTAGACAACAATTTGTATCTCTTTATTACTGCTTGGTAGATTTTGATTTTATTGTCAACGATGATGATATGTTTGAAACTATGATTGTTGAAGAAACTACAAATATTAATGTTGGGTTAGACATCCATTGTACTAAGAATTTAAATAAAGAGCAACAAATTTATACAAAGAAATACTTCTTGTTGTACAATTTTGAAATCTTATTGCATTAGCAACTGCATCATCAAGTGTGGCTGCATCTTTATTACCTGCTGGTCATATAGGACATTTATGATTCAAAATTCCACTTGAAATAAGTTCAGATATGCGATTATCTGTAAGTAAACAATTTGTACTTGGTAAACTTTTATCAATGACTAAGCTAATTGTATGGGATGAAGCACCAATGGTTCATAAATGTGCTTTTGAAGCTTTAGATAAATTGTTAAGAGACATTACTGAATGTCAATTACCATTCGGTGGAAAAGTCATTGTGTGTGGGGGAGATTTTCGCCAAGTTTTACCAGTTGTGCAAAGAGGAACAAAAGATGACATAATGAGGGCAAGTTTAGTTTTTTCACATTTATGGAATTCTTTTACACAACTACCATTACTTCAAAATATGAGAGCTAAATTAGACCCCATTTTTTAGAATATTTCCTAAAGATTGGAAACGGAATTGAGAAAGAACATTTATGCCAAATGATTAAGCTTCCTGAAGACATCATTATCAATTTCGAAGACGAATTAAAATCATTAGGAGAATTAATTAACATAGTGTTTCCCGATTTCCAGAGATATGGTGACAACTTAAATATTATGATGAATATAATTATTTTAACCCCAAAAATGTAGATTTAATAAATAATATGTTACTTAAAGACATTCCAGGAGAGAAATTTACATATTTTAGTTTTGATGAAGTCATTGATAAAAGTGAAGGATTCATTCATGAAGATTTTTTAAACAGTCTAACTCCTAATGGTATCCCTCCACATGAACTTGTGCTAAAAAAAAACTGTCCAGTTATGTTGCTTAGAAATATTAATCCTTCTGAAGGTTTGTGCAACGGGACTAGACTTATTTATCGTGACTTTAAACAAAATGTGATTTTAGCTGAAATTGGAACATGAGAATTTCGTGGAAAACAAGTGTTTTTACCTAGGATTCCATTCATTCCACTTGAAAGCGATAAACAGTCAGTACCATTTAAAAGAATTCAATTTCCAGTGCGTCCTTGTTTTGCTATGACTATTAACAAAGCTCAAGGTCAAACTTTAGATTTTGTTGGCTTATATCTTCCTGAACCAGTGTTCTCACATGGTCAATTATATGTTGCATTATCGAGGGCTAGAACAAGAGGAAATATAAAAGTTTTGATTAAACCTTCCGTCAAACATAAATTACATACTCGTTGCACAAAAAAATATTGTTTATCATGAAATCTTGGATTTAATACATAGCAATTAACCATTTAAGCAATGCTTATAGCGGTCACTTGACTCTTAACATTCATGTTCAAATTTAGTTTGATAAAGATAAATTGAAACTTATTATATAATTAGTTGCTCACATTAGAGAGATTGAAGAAATGCTATCTTTGTATTGATCTCTCTAGTATTGTTGAATTTTCTATATTTTTTAAATTTCTAAATCTAGACAGCCACCATAGTCAAGTTTAGACGGTGTTCGTCTGCGTATGGAGACACGGTCGTAGAGACCATAACTCCATAGTACTCAGAGACACAGTCTCCGGACTCATGGTCTCCGCGTGCAAAGACATGATGTCTCAGCAGTGCGCTAAGAAACTCTACGCGCCCACAGAGACATCGTGTCCTCGCACATGGAGATACGATCTCTACGTACGCAGAGACGACATGATGTCTCCACGGAGACGCAGAGAAATGTTCTCCGTGTGTAGGGACACCATGGTCTCCGCATGGGGTCTAGACCTTCTCAACACTCATTGCATTAATCCATGAATATCTTCCTATAACAAAAAATTAATATTCTGGTCTTCAATAATATATTCATTTTTATAACTCACCAATCTTATATAATTCAACAATCTGATAACTTTGAAACCTATCTATACCTACATTACATACATGTACATCTAATAATCAAATATATAACAGTGAGATGTAATCATATTTATTTACGTAGATGGCTTAATTTTTACTCAATATATGGTCATTATTGTACTTGATGAAGTTTCACTGAATTGATTTACTTACCCCATACCTTACCCCCATACCTTGATGAAATTCAAACAGTGACTGGTTTGCTTGCCAATACTTGATATAACACTAATTTGTTTTCAAATATATTCTAAACTTTGATTGACAATTTACTGTACACACATACTACACTTCTTTATAAAAAGACTTCATCTGATTTTTCTATGCAAACACTCACTTCAACCAACCTCCATTCTCAGTAAACAATATACACCCTAAAATGGAAGAACAATACCAACTAATACCATAAATTGTTTCAAACAATCAAAAGTGGAAAGCTAAGGTCATTGTGGTAGAAAAACAATCACCAAAGCCTTCAAAGCAAGGTGGAAGGTACCAACATTTGATGTTAATGGATACTATGGGTTGATTATACATATAGGCTTTAAATTTAGTTATTATCTATTGTCTTCATTTTCAAACTTCTCAATGTATTAATACAAATTCATTTTCCAGGGTAATACTATCCAAGCTAGCTTATATGATTCCAACATCACTGCTTTTGAGGATCAACTTCTTCTCGATAAAACTTATACAATTTCAAAAGCTTATGTGAAGAACAATACAGCTAACTACAAATATTCAACGGGATCTCTCCAATGGACAATATCAAGAGAAACTCGTGTTGAAGAAGTAAATGAAGATAACCTGGAATTTGTTTTTTCAAACTATCGTCTAACACATTTTCACGAAGTTGAACAGTACATGGATACAGATGTTGATTTAAGTAAGAACCTCCACCTTCATTCTTCAAATAAAATTATACACTGATCCTACAAAAATACAAATATATAGTTGTAGTTGGGTTTACAAATATACACTCATCCTAAAAAAAGTTTACATTTTCAGATATACTTGCAGTTGCAATTGATATGACTCCTAAGTGTCTGATTCAATCAAAAGATGGCAACCAAACATGGGTACATGATGTCATACTTCTTGACAAGAATTTCAAAACAATGATGTTAACACTTTGGGATTCATTTGTTGATCGAGAATGTGTGCTACTAGCAGACAACATTGAGAAAAAGCCAGTCATCTTTGCAACACATCTCAAAGTTACATCCTTCTTTAGTATGTTGTAGTTTGTATTTGGTATATTCTATTTTTGTTTTGTGTGTTCATCGCATTATGTGACTACTTTGTTTTCCATAATGATATATTATTAGGTTTGAAATTGTCCACAAAAATTCATAGCACTTTCTTCATAAATACACCTTTCAATGAAGTTAAACAAACGACAGAATGGTATGTAAAAGTTGCTATAATTTATTATGTTTTTTCCTATCATTGCTACACTTACTAATGTAGCAGCTTATTCTCTAAGGATGAAAGACAATTCCATGAAAATAGATGATTTGGTGTTGAAAAAACCATACATGGACAAAAGCCCGATGACTCTTTCTCTACCTCTACATAGTAAATTTACTCATATTCAGAATCTTCATGGACACCTTTTAGTGGAAATAAGCAGATTCTTTTTTCATTCTATTCCTAAAATATACATATGTAAGAAGATAAACCCAGTTATAAATTTGTGTGAATAGTGAGCGAAAGTTTTATTGGGTGAACGTCACAACAACCACAGACACCATCAATAAGAGATCTTGGTACATGGCTTGCAACAATTGCTATCGAAGATCAAATGTTGATTTTGGAGAAACATATCTTTGTATTTTTTGCAAGAATCCAAATTCTAAAGCTATTCCTCGGTAGTAATCACTGATCAATCTTCCCATTTTCCTTATGTCTTTATTTTTTCCTCATGTCTTCATTTATTAATACTCAAATATTATTCACCTTAGGGCTAGAGCATATGTGCAGCTCTCAGATGTGACAAGTTCGCTTAATGTGAGTGCAATTGGTGAATCTGCTAAGAAATTGTTGTTTACAAATTCACAATCCTGATGGAGCAAACCAATTCTGTAAGAAATTCAACCTAACTTAATCATTTTGCCATCTGTACATATTTTATTGAAATGATAATATATGATTAACAATCAATCTTCCAAGAGGTCATCAAAAAATGCAAAACACTGAAAAAGCATTCTACTTGAAAGCAACACAAACTGAACCCAATTCATCAAGTTACAAATTTGACATCATCTCTGTCACAAATTTAGACCATACAAATCTAGCAAAACAAAGCCAAGCAAATGTTGATTGTGAAGTTATGGCAGCTACACCAGCTGAGAACATCATTGACACAGACTGTCAAGAAGATTGGTCACCTCCAGCAAAGAAAGCTCTATTTAAGTCTTCGTATCATTCGTCCACTTCAAAGGTTGATTGTGATGAAAACACAAATTCAAAACTCCTAGGCATAGATGCATTAATTGGAAAAGAAAAAATGGAGTAAATGATGAATGAAATATCTTTTGAAAATAAACTTTTGAGAAACATAGTTTGCCTTGTACTTTTATCTTTTTTTCTTATAAAGCATGCCATGTGCTTTTGTATGTGTAGACGAAACTAATGAATGTTGAAAAATGATGTATATCGACATGATAACTACATCATTATCTTACTTATCTTTTGTATGTGTAGCTTTTTTGTTATCAACATTAATAAATCAGTTCTATTTTCATTTTTTTTGTCTATGAGTTACACTTTTCTTGTGTATCAGTTAAACTGGATTTCATGAACTTCTATTTCTATTCACAGTTATTTTGCTCATGTACCGACTATGAGAGTGTACTCCCCTTCATTGAGGTGCTTGGTTTCCTAGAACCCTTTCAAAGAATTGCACACAAGATTAGCGGCTCCAAAATCTACAATCCAGGTCTTAGTTAAATCAAGCACTAAGCATGACTCAATGAATAGGACATTCTTTTTACCTTGCTTTCCCTTGCTAAGTTATCAGGGTAGTTCTTCTTCCAATGTGCCTTCTGTCCATAAGAAAAACACTTTACCTTTGGTTTTCCATCGGCAATGGTTCTCTTTCCCTTTGAGTTGCCATCTTTCTTTTTGCTTGGCCTCTTTCTCTTGATTCCTCATTTGCCACCAGAAGGCTTATGATGAGAGGGTTCGGCTATTACAATCAAAGCATTTCCATTCCTGGCCTTGAGAACAGTTCAGGCATTTTGAAGCTCTTTCATTAATTCCATCAGAAACATGTCCATCTTGTGTAGATTATGATCAATAGTAAACTATGAGAACATGTCAGGGAGAGTCTCAAGGACCATGTCAATCTGCATCTCGGAATCAATGTTAGCTCCTAAAACCTCTGCAGCATTGAAGTGACCAATCATGGTTAACATATGGTCCCTCACAGATGTGCCTAGTTTCATGCGTGTGTTCATAATTGCCCTAATGGAAGCTTGTCTAGCTTGTCGGCTTTGATGTCCAAACATCTCTTGAAGACTTTCCATTATGTCAAAAGAGATTTCGATATTCTGATGTTTCTGTTGCAACACATTTGACATGGATGCCAAAATGTAGCAACGGGTCATCTCATCAGAATGACGCCACTTTTTATATGCAGTCTTTTGAGATTCTGTGAAATCATCTTTAGGGCTTCGGGACAAATTTCAGTCAGCACAAATTTGTGTTTTTCGGCGGTAAGAACAATGTTAAGATTTCTTTTCCAGTCAACGTAGTTTTCTCCCACAAGTTGATTTTTGTTAAGTATCACTGATAATGGATTAAGCGACATTGTTCTGAAAAAATTAACGATTCACATATTAATTAAAATGAACAATAATCTTTGTATGATGCATGTATATGAGTATGTGAATATAGACCCCAAAACTATATTTTTTAAATCAAAGACCTTAAACCCTTACAACTTTAAACACGCCCTCTATAGGAGGTCAATGTAGTTGATGGCAAGGTTGGGACCCTCCCACTCATTTTATTGAGCTAGGCATCTCATGCCACAATGTAATGAGGATTGATTATTATTTGGCCTATGAATAATTTTGTTGGAACCTTCTATAGGAAGTCCTCCAAAAATATTCACATATAAGTGTAATAACCTCCGTCAATAATTTTAAAATATCTGAAATATGTGAGATGTTATCTATAGGATAATCACCCCATTATTCCATTTTAAAATTTCTATTACAAGATCCAATTTCAGTTAATCTAAAATAACGTCATTTTTCTATAGGGAGACCGATGTAATTCGATACTAAACATACGCATTTTAATAACAAATTGGATGACGGAGGAGGCCGCGAGTTTATACATGCCTATAAACTATCTCCCACTTATTATTTTAAAATTATGAGTTTTCATTAATAATTACTCGGCCAAATATAAACAATTATAATGACACCAAATTATTAATAATAATTTTCTGTCACTTCTAATTAATTTAGAGTGATAAAAAATTATTTAATACTAATGCATATGATTTTAGTGCACCGGGTGGTGTTTCATTTAATTTACATGACATGTAATAATCATACATCCATTCATCATCCATAAAGCGATAAAAGCAATAATTAAATGAATAATAATCACTTATGGCCCATCCTAAGAATTAAAATTACAACAAGAATTAAAGTATCCTATTGGGCCACATTCCGGCCCAATTCTTCAATTTCCTTGTAGTCCAATCCATGCTTCCAAATGTGGGCCAATTTAATTTTTGAGTACCAACCTTAAAAAAAAGAAAGCCCTTATCCAACAGGATTGACCCAAGTTTTCAAGAAAAGCCCAAAAAATCAAAATTGATATGCCAATATTTTTTTTCTACAACACATTATTTTCTTTTTCTTTTAGAAATTTCTTATTTTTTTGAATTATGTTTTCAGAATTTTGTAAAGCAAATACATGTATACAATTCACACAAGAATACTTTTACAAATTCTAAAAATTCTATGCTAATAAGAACAAAATAATTACATGTAAACAAAATCAGCGGCCTGCAAACTTCAGATTTTTCTTGTCTTGGCATTGATGTTTGCAAATTAATTCTCTAGAATCATCTATAGATAGTGGTAGGTTGTAAGCATAACTAGAAAATTGTTGGATGTGGAAATTTAATCATGACAATAGGAAATTAATTCTCATTTGAAGATTAAACTCAAATGTATGGTGGATCTTAAATCACCTTGAGATCATATGATGTTTTTATTTAAATAAAATCTAACATAAATTATATTTACTCTTGAAGAGTAAATTCTTGTACAATTTATTATTTCAAATAATAATGTGTTATTACTCCTGAAGAGTAAGACGCTCTGATTCCAATATTTCAGAAAAATATTGATATATTTCTCTTGAACAAGCAAATATATGACTCTTGAAGAGCTAATGTTTTGTAATAGTAGTTGCACAACATCATATTTAATATTCTAAAAGAATATTATTTGCTTCTAAAGAGCATGAATTATAATTTCAATAGTTTAGAAGAATATTAACATATTGCTTTTGAATGAGCAATAATAAATACAATGTGCTCTCGAAGTAACACGTGTTTCGAAGAATATATCATTTTGAATTCATGTTTATCCCAGGAGGACAACATGTAATTAATGTTATGAGGACATTGAATAGTTTGATTACCTAAATGATATATGATTATATAATATTTAATCATATTCTTCAAAATTAAATAATTGAATTATATTTTATATTGAACCAAAAGTTCAATTTGATTTTATTGTTTGACATGACACCACTAGATCAATAATGATGCAAAATAAAAAATTCAAATGGATTGTCAAGATACTTGTTTGATTGTAGTGCAACTACACATACTATTCTTCAAGGCAATTTTTTTGTTTAACTTAACATTAGGAAAAAATAACGTTAATACGATATCAGGTGCATCGAATATCGCTGAAGGCTCTGGAAGAACTTGTATTATTTTACCAAATAATACAAAATTATATATTGACGATACACTTTATTCAAGTAAATTCAGAAGAAATTTTTTTAGTTTTAAAGATATTCGTTGCAATGGATATCACATTGAGACGATGCAAGAAAATAATGTTGAATATATTTGCATAACTTCTTTTGTATCTTATCAGAAGCAGATAAAATAAAAACTTTATGCACTCTCATCTGACATGTATTATACATTTATAAAAATGGTTGAATCAAATATTATCACGAATCAGAAGTTCATTGATCCAAATAAATTTATACTTTAGCATGATCGACTTGAATATCCAGGAGCTAGAATGATGCGTCGAATAATAAATAACTCACGTGAACATCCTTTAAAGAACCAGAAGATTCTTTTACCTAATGATTATCCATGCCTGGCTTGTTCGCAAGATGAGTTAGTCATTAGACTTTCTGCTACAAGGGTCAATATTGAATCTCCAACTTTCTTGGAAATGATTCACGGAGATATATGTATATGTAGGCCAATACACCCACCATGTGGACCCTTTCGTTATTTTATGGTATTAATTAATTCTTCTACTAGATGGTCAGATGTTTGCCTACTTTCTACTAGGAATATAGCTTTTGCCAGACTACTTGCTCAAATCATAAAATTACATGCACAATTCTCTGATTACTAAATTAAGACTATTCGTCTTGACAATGCTGGATAATTTAGATCACAAACATTCGATGATTATTGCATGTTAATTAGAATTGTTGTTGAACATTCAGTTACGCACGTCCATATACAAAATGGTTTGGCAGAATCATTTATTAAATGTCTACAACTTATTGTTAGACTCTTATTTATGAAAACAAACTCCTAACTTTTGTTTGGGGTCATGCCATATTGCATGTTGCGTCATTGGTTCATATCAGACCAACTGCATATTATCAATATTCACATTTACAACTAGCATTTGGTCATGAACCTAATATTTCTCACATGTGGATTTTTGGTTGTGCTGTTTATGTCCCTATTCTACCCACATAATGGACTAAAATGAGCCCCCAATGAAGACTTGGGATTTATGTAGGTTTTGATTCACAATCTATTATTAGATGTTTTGAACCTTTAACGGGTGATTTATTTACTGTACATTTTACAGATTGTTATTTTGATGAAATGACTTTCCCAACTTTGGGAGGGAAAAAACTACATCCTGATAAACAAGGTAAAATTTCTTGAAATGAAATAACTCTATATCATTTTGATTCCCGTAGCATTAATGTGAGCAAGAATCTGAAAAATTATTCATTTGCAAAAAGTTGTAAATCAATTATCGGATGCATTTGTTGACAACGAGAAAAGTGACAAAGTCATATATACCAACAAAAAATATTCCAGCAAAACTTGATGTCCCTGCAGGATAATTTGCTCTAGCAAATGAATCTCAAATACGTCAGAAGCGTGGTCGATTAGTTGGTTCAAAAGACTCCATGTCTCGAAAAAGAAAAGTACAAGAGAAAAACCAACCAAAAACTTCAGAAGAAGTAACATTAGAAAAAATTGATCAATCAAATATTGAAAATATGGTTCCTAAAAAATCACAAGTGTCCGAAAATAATGAGATTTCAATAAATTATATGTTATCTCATAAATTATGGAAGTGAAATAATGTTGTATAGACAATATTTTCGCTTTTAACGTGAAATAATGTTGTATAGACAATATGTTGTATAATGAAAGAATCTTGATATTATGCAAAATGATAATCCTGAACATTGTCTGTTAAAAATTGTCAAAATAGAAATGATTGGCCAAAGTGGAAAGAAGTCATACAGGCGGAATTGAATTCCTTAGAGAAACAGAAAGTGTTTGGACATGTAGTTCGAACACCTAAAAATGTAATCCCCATTGAATACAAATGAATTTTTGTACGAAAGAGAAATGAAAATAATGAAATTACAAGATATAATTCTCACAAAGACCAAGAATTGATTATGAGGAAACATATTTTTCCTTTATGGACACTATAACTTTTAAATTCTTAATTAGTTTGACTTCGTCACAAAAGCTCGATACGCGCCTTATGGATGTAGTAACTGTCTATTTGTATGATTCACTTGATAGTGACATATATATGAAAGTCCCTGAAGGACTTAAAATGCGAGAAACAAATGATATATGCTCGAGAACCATGTTCTCAATTAAATTGTAAAGATCATTATATGGATTGAAACAATCCGAACGCATGTTGTACAATCGCTTTAACGAAGATTTGTTGAAGGAATGCTACAAAAATAATAATGTATGCACATATGTTTTCATAAAGAAAACAAATATTGGATTTGCAATTGTGGCAGTTTATGTTGATGACTTAAATTTAATTGGAACTTCTGAAGAGCTCAACAAAACTGCAGATTATTTGAAAAATGAATTTGAGATGAAAGATTTGAGAAAAATCAAATTATGTCTCGGGTTGCAAATTGAACATTTTCCAAAAGGATTATTTTTTCGTCAATCTATGTATAGAGAAAAAGTCTTAAAAAGATTTTATATGGATAATGCACATTCATTGACATCACGTATGGTTGTTCGATCACTTGATGTAAAAATAATTATTTTAGTCCACTTGAAGATGGAGAAAAGATTCTTAGTCCTGAAGTACCATATCTTAGTGCAATTGGAGCATTAACTTATCTTGCAAATTGTACTTGATTTGACATAGCTTTTTCTATAAATATCCTTGCAAGATATAGCTCTACACAAACGCAAAGACATTTGAATGGTGTTAAACATATTTTTCATTATCTAAAGGGCACTATTGATTTGGAATTATTTTATTCTCAAAAGTCGGGATCTACTTTAGTGAGATATGCAAATGCATGTTATCTCTCTGACCCACATAAAGCTAAATCACAAACAGGATATGTGTTTACACATGGAGGAACAATTATATCATGGAGATCCGTGAAGTAATCATTGACAGCAACATCCTCAAATCATTTTGAAATTATTGAAATTTATGAAACTAGCGGAGAATGTGTATGGTTGAGGAACATGACTCATCATATCCAAGTATCATGTAGATTAATTTCAACAAAAGATAGTCCAATAATTTTGTATGAAGATAATGTTGTTTGTATTGCACAACTTAAAAGAGGTTATATCAAAGGTGACAAGATGAAACATATTTCTTCAAAATTCTTTCATACACACGAGCTTTAAAAAAATGGGGACATCAATATTCAATAAATTCGTTCAAGTGACAATGTGGCTGATTTATTTACAAAAGCACTGTCAACATCTACATTCAAGAAATTGGTTCACAAGATTGGAATGCGTCGACTCAAAGATTTTCAGTGATCAACATTAGGGGGAGTAGCTATACTCTTTTTCCTTCGCTTAGGTTTTATCCCATTGGATTTTCTTAGCAATGTTTTAATGATGTAGCATTTATATTTAATACTCCAAAATAACTGTACTATTTTTCTTTCAATTTTTTTTTGCCCTATTAGATTTTTATCAAACAAGGTTTTAACAAGACATATATTTTGTAATGTGTCATTCAAGGGGGAGTGTTGTAAATGATAAGTTATTGGTGAATAACAATTGTACCCCTGCAGCCCTAGATATTATTACTATATGTATCCCTATTGCTGCCATATAAATATATGACTTTAGTTCTCATTATAATACACAGAAGTCTATTGACTCTTATTTTCTCTTTTTTTTTCTCTCTTTTATAACAAATGACTAATTGTATAACTTTCAGCAAATTATATTTTTTGTAACCATTATATAAATTGTAATTTGAACAATATGGCATGTTAAATTAATTACCATAAGTACAAGTGTATTTTGTAAATTTCCCAAAAATACATTAAATAAATAGTAGTATGGAGTCCAAACCTATTACCAACCTAGCGAGTTGGTATTCAGACTCTCATCATAATTGAACAATGACTTCTTAATTATGGAAACTCTTAAAATATTTGTAAAATTGTTTTAAACCTTCGTTCGTGGACACAAGATGACCAACTTCATGAAGGCAAAATCATCGAGACAAAACTCTTAACAACTTTAAAATTTGTGTTTACTATTATTTTTAAGTGCTTATGTGAATAATAAATTATAGTAAATTATAGGTTATATGAAATTTATGAATAAAAAATATATTTGATCATATTAAATTATAATTTAAGTATTGCAAAAAGTATATTGGCATTGAGGATTACGTGACAAGAGTTTTGGATAGTTTCGTCATAAGAATTAGTAGTGCAACCATATATATTGGAAGTTTAATGACTAACTTGCAACTCATGATAGCTAATCACTTCAATATAGTGCATCGCGAATAATCATTCAAACACAATCACCAGCATTAATTAAAAGATATTCATGACAAGTGACTATGGGTAGACAAAAACAAGATTATTTAATTTATTTGCCTGATTTAGAATTATGTTTCCTACATAATATAAGCACTAGGCCACGTGCCATGTCGTGTCATATGACATGATTTTGACAATGAAAACCTAGCAATTTGCAATCCTCTCGTGGTCATGTCTCTAACAAGGAGGAAAGCCAATAGTTGTGACTAGAGTTGGGTGGGATAATAGGAACCTTTAAATCTCTTATAGTCATTTTATTAAGAAACGCGTATCCTCAAAGATTTGACATTTTTGAATATTATTGAGTCCATCATTTTTCATTTTATCACAAATTATACTCGTGATGTATATAAACGCGTTATCCAGCAACAGAAATGACGTGATTAAATACAGAAATTGTCAAAGATATAGCAATCCCAAATCTATCAATATGAATGATGACTATTATTCTAATGAATCATTTTTTCGAATAGAAGAAGACTACATGATAAGTGTATTTTACACACTTATATGGACAAATTGTTACTAATTTTGATAACTTATGACTTGATTATGTGTTAATTTTGTTTGGTAAGTTAAACTCAATGCAAATGGATGAAATTTGAAGAAATGAACGAAAAACAAGGGAAAACAAAAGAAATTCAGAGTTTGAGGATCAAAGTACAAACAACCCATAGTTGATTCAGATTATAAAACGATTATTTTAGATCAGATAGGATCATTTGGATGCAATAGGAAGTCAAATGAGTGAAATATAGTCAAAGAAGTTTCACAAATCAATTTTCAGCCAAAAAAGTTATGTTCTAGATTTTCATCTTCATCTTGAGATCCATTTTTGATATATCAAAAGTTTGAATTGGAGAAATTCTATTTCTATAGCTATTATATCTCTTTGAGAAGCAATCTAGAAAAAAAGTCCATCCATATTCAATCTAACTTTATGTTTAACAAAATAAGTAACTTAAAAGTAAAGCAAATAATTGCGTAGACAAAGGGTTGACAAGGGGTGGCAAATGTCCTATTGTCATGCGGTTTTGTATATTGAGACATATACATGAAGGTCCACTTTGTTTGTACAAAGACAAACATATTTCTCTTCGTTTCCTTCAACACCCCCCCCCGGTCTCTCTACAACATACACATGTATATCAGTATATGTATATCTATATATATATATGTGTAGAAATATACATTTCCATCTTATGCTAAACCGAAACTTTTCTTAAAGTCGTCTTCTTCCATTTTGCATTAAATTAATTATCTATTTCTACTAGACTCAATTATATATATATATATATATATATATATATATATATATATATATATATATATAGAGAGAGAGAGAGAGAGAGAGAGAGATGTCTAGCAGAAGGTCAAGGCAGTCAACGGCCAGTGGGAATTCCAAGATAACAGATGATCAGATTATTGAACTTATTTCTAGGTTACAACAATATCTTCCTGAGATTCGCAACACTCGATCCAGCAAGGTATGTGTAAGTATTTGTAATTTTACTAAGAAGTTAATGTTGTTCAATTCATGCATAAAAATGTGCTTTTTTCGCTAAAAAGTTAATGTTGTTGAATAGGCAGATGCAAATAAGGTGCTTCACGAGACCTGCAACTATATTAGAAGCCTGCACAGGGAAGTGGATGATCTCAGTGAAAGGCTATCCCAATTACTGTCTACAGTAGATGCTGACAGTCATGAGGCTGCGATAATTCGGAGTTTAATGGTGTAAAATTGTTGAAGTAATTTTCCTTTCCTGGCCCTCACTGTCCAGGTCGAGAATGGATAGATAATACGGTGGGTCCGTTTCGTCGAAAATATTTTACTAGCTTAGTAGATCGTCTTCTAGGCAATGGCCATTAGACATTTGCTATAAATTTGTATTGTAATTAATTGGTGGTTTACGCATGTTGGGAAAAATGAAATCTATAGGTTCCAAAGTTTGATTTCAGTTCATATATTGGTTTTAATTTTGATTTTTTTGTTAATTATATTAGAAACAAGATTATTATACAAATTGTTCCCGTACAAAAGATTCATTACTAGTAAATGTCTTGTCAATGTCGTGTTCTTAAAAATATTGAAAAAATCAGATGATGATATACATTAATAGAGGTAAAGAGTGGTAGAGAATCTTGCATTCCATTACCACGCTCAGTGCTTGTCTGAGCCCTATTTTACTGTAAAAATGGATTTTGAAATAACAGATTAATCAAAAAGTGTGGTTAAAAAAATAAAAAATAAAAAGTTTTGGATTTATGTGTAATAATATTTTATTTAAGAATATATAATTGAAAAGAAAAGAAAGAAAAACATACTTTTAAAATAATAATAATAATCAAATAAGGGTTCAAATCAACATTTTTAATCTAATTATTCTCATCCAAAGATATGATGGAACTAGGTGCCCGTTTGACCCCCATTATGCCAAATTATAATGAGAGAAATAATATATATTTTTTTAAATGTGGGGTTAAAATGTTGGAAAAATACTCTTTACCGTCATATTGATAGTTCATGTTGGATCATCAAGAATATGTAAATCAAAGCGGAAGTGTACCTAAATCAGACATAGTTATCGCAATGAATGAATCCTACTATTTTATTCTTCCAAATAAACATGTAGTTCTTTATTTCTCTCTGATGATGGGAGTCGGAACATAATGAATAATTCACATGTGATCCGGGGACTAACGGTCTGTTGACATAATTCAACCCATCATGAAATTAGAAACAGGCCGGTCTTTACACAAAGTGCTCATACTTCAATATAATGCTTCAAACCTTATTAGATCACTTTAAATGAACTTAACCAAAATTGATAGCCTTTAATTTAATACACAATATTTCACATATAAGCCCACATGTTCGATTAAAATCCTTACAATCTCCCATTTGGGCTATATGTGTTACCTTATATTTGTACATTAAACATACCTTATGAGTACTCAGAATTTTGCTATCATTACCGAATGTATTCCCAAACAATTCGGTCCATCAATCATATCAACATAGGATTAAAGCGGCTTTCACTACTTATATCGTAACTAAACCTATCAATGGTCACATATATTAACATAACTGAATGGCATGGATCAAACATGAATGTGTATCATGGGAATTATTGGAATACAACATTGCTGATTTATTGTCACAAAATAACTTGAGTGGTCTTTCTATACTGTCCACAATGTGCAGCCCAGTGACAAAATTTCGCAGCCATATTCCATGGTTTGATGCCTCATAACACGCTATAAACTCTGCTGCCATAGTGTAAGTAGCTATGAATGTCTGTTTCGGACTCTTCTAGGAAATAGCACCTTCAGTAATTAGGTAGATATAGCCTGAAGTGGATCTCCTACTATCTTGGCATCCCGTGAAATCAAAATTAGAATAACCGATGATCTCCAACTGATCTGATCTTAGGGTTTAGGGGTTTGGGGTCTGGGGTCTCGGGTCTGGGGTCTGGGGTCTCGGGTGTAGGGTCTAGGGTTTAGGGTTTAGGGTTTAGGGTTTTTTTTTTTTTTTTTTTTTTTTTTTTTTTTTTTTTTTTTTTTTTTTTTTTTTCCGGAAAGACCCACTAGTGGTGGCCCTATTTTATTTTAAAACCAAAACAAAAAGAAATACATGAAAGGAGGGGGGCATATACCTGACCTCCAGCAAGTGAAAAATGCTAACAGTGTCTAAAAAATGAAATGCGTGTAACAGTAAATGAAAGGTGAACAAAAACTAGTGAAAGCCAGTCACGGGTATTCCCGAGGGTAAATCTTCGGGTGGTAGTACATGGACATTGATCGGGTCATGCGTCTGCTCTGAAAGTCTTCCGGGTCGTAGTAGTCTGCGTAGTCGGGCTCGCTCACTGGGGAGGGGTCTCTCCTACGAGAGGGGACCCATGTAGGTGAAAAAGGCTGTCCGGGTGATGATGTACTGAATGTCGGGCGAAAAGCAGGTGCATCTGATCTCATGGTGCTCTGTGCTGCAACATCTGAAGCATGTGAGAGTGACCTGGTGACTGTAGGTACGTCGTCCTCAAGGTTTTGCAAGCAGTCTCCAAGTCCCATGCCATCCATATCTCTCTGTATATGTTCCTTCACCATATCCTGGATAGGAGTCGTGATGGAAGGACTAGATGAAGGTGTATGAGTATGAGTCTTACTCGATGAAGGTCTCTCACCAAAGAGCTTCATAACCAAGTCATCAATGGCAATTCTCATGGCGGATCCAACCTTCATGCCGTGCTTCTTCCTAAAGTGATCAATCAACATATGCTTGATACTATGCCTCTCTGAGCTGGTCTCAGCCAACAGTCCCTGTGCATGATGAACTATCCCTGTACCTGATCCCTGTGCTGACTCAGTACTATCTAAGTGTGTCCTCAGTGATGGAGAACTGATTTGTGTCGGCTCAGGGGATACCTCAATAACAGGGGTGGGAATAGGAGTTGTGGTAATGATAACAGGAGAAGTAGGTACCTCAATAGGAGCGTCTGGAGTAGGCTCAGCAACTGAATGAATAAATGGTGGTACCTCTGGATCAACTATTCCTGTACTGATCTCGATAGGAGCCTCTGGTATAGACTTAGTAACCGAATGAATAACTGGTGGTACCTCTTGAGCTACGGTCATGGGGGTCGAGGTAGGAACTGCCGATGTAGTAGGCACTGCTGAAACTGGCACCCACTGCTTCCTCGGCTCCACAAACGTTACCTTGCCTTTACCTTTGTCAACCTTACTAGCAGTCGAGGGGTGAACAGAGGGAGGCACAACAACTGGGGGGGGATGAGGTGTCCCCGAAGTGCACTTATCATAGGAGTGGCCCATATGTCTACAATTGAAGCAAAAAACCGGCCTCTTTTCATAAACGACTGTTTTTGATTTAAATCCTTTCCAAAGGCTGTTGAAACAGTTATTGGTTGCTGAAAATCGATTTTGCATGATGTTAGGACTACATTGTCATTGATTTGGGTGGTATTTTGTGTTGGTGGATCAAGAGTATTGATGTTTTGGAGTTTTTCTCCCATTCTAGAGAGAAGGGAGAGCGTTTGGGGGTAGAGAGAGAAAGTGAAAGGGTTTGGGGTTTGGGGTTAGGGTTTAGGGTTTAGGGTTTAGGGTTTAGGGGTTAGGGTTTAGGGTTTAGGGTTTAGGGTTTTAGGGTTTAGGGTTTAGGGTTTAGGGTTTTTTTTTTTTTTTTAGTTGAAGGAGGGCGGTACCTCCGAGAGTTTATTAATTGTCCTCACTTGTGGCGGAGGAATACCGTGGTTACAACTGAAATCAAGAAAGCAGTAAATAAGGAAGTACTACTTCCCTTACAGTAGGAGTTATAGATAAGCAATAAATAAGGGAGTACTATTACCCTTACAGCAAAAGTAGAGAAAGCAATAAACAAGGAAGTACTACTTCCCTTACAAATGCAAATGAAATGAGAAACTAAGGTGAAATTAATAAACAAGAAGTCAAGTTCTGATGCTAGGTAAGCCATATCTGTCAATCTGAATAAGAGCCTTAATATGCCGAGGTAGATTGGATGGTCCATACTCCTGATAAAGTCGATGATCCCAACCCTCTGAGGCAAAAGCATCAGCAACTTGGTTCCCCTCTCTGAAAATGTGGGAGATCGTGTCTCTGTCGAAAGAAATGATGTCTCTGAGCTGTCTAAGAATGCCCTGAATCGTCCATGGTCCGCCGCCTCTGGTGATGCAGTGAATGGCCACGGCTGAATCTGCCTCAATCCAGATAGCTGAAATCCCAAGTCCTCTGGCCAATAGAATCCCATCAAGTATGGCTCTGAGCTCGGCCTCCAAAATAAGACATGTACCATAAGATGCTGAAAATGCCCTGATGCACTGGCCAGTGTGATCCCTAATGATGCCTCCACCACTCGCAAATCTCTCTTTGACGCAACCATCAGTGTTGATCTTGTAGGATCCCACTGGTGGGGTACGCCAAAAAACCATAATAGGTGGTGGTGGGGGAGGAAGAGTGATAGAAATACCAAATAGGGGTGTAAGTGTGACATCTCCTCGCCAGTGCACAGCTCGAAATAGTCTTCCGATATACAAAAAAGATATCATGCGGTAGACCCTCCAAATGATACGTCTAGCCACCATATGAATCCCTCTATGCTTCGCGTCATTCCTCTCGGTCCATAGAAACCAGAATATCAGTAGAGGAATGATGGTGCGAATGTGTCCACATCGAACATGCTGTCCAGAATACCGCCATCTCTGGAACCTCTGTCTGACCCCCTCTCCTGCACTCATAGGTATCTGGAAAATATCCCCAAAGTGCTGCCATACCTGATTGGAGATGCTGCTGCCCGTGAAAATATGACTGATGGTCTCAATCTCGGAACAACACTGACAACGAGAAGCTAACTGACACCCAATCCTCTTCTGAATAACCACATCTACTGGAATAAGATCCTGCCAGAGTCTCCAACAGAAGAATGAAACGGTGGTAGGCAAAATAGTGCTCCATAGAAGTCGATACGAGTCCTGAGTCTGATGAGCTGAACGGACTAGCTGCCATGCAGAATTGGTAATGAATTTACCATCTGATGTATCTCGCCAAACAATACGATCCGGGTCGTCTGTACACAAAGGTATAGCCCCTATCTGCTGGGCCATGAGGGGTGGAAGCGCCTGTAATAATCGTCCAAAGTCCCATACAGTGCTCTCAAAGTAATCCTGCACCCTCTCAGATGTGTGCTGCCGGTCTGGAAACAAGGACGCCAGAGTGGTATCACCCATCCAACAATCGTGCCAGAAGAACATACGTCCCGCGCCAAGATGCCATGCAATGTGTGGCTCAGTGTGTGGCGCAGCTTTCTTCAGCCTCTTCCAGGTAGGGGAGGCCGAGTAGGGAACTGCTGCAAGTGATGGATGAGTCCCCATACAATATTTGCCCAGTAAAAACTGAGCCCAAAGCGAACTCTGAGTCCGAAACAACCACCAAAGCTTCATAGAGAAAGTGTCCACCACATCCTGTAGTCTCCTAAAGCCTAGTCCGCCCTCATCTGTTGGAAGGCAAATCTTCTTCCAACTCCTCCAGTGTAGTCGGCGTGCCTGGTCCTTAGAATCCCATAGGAAT
>JAGHKM010000157.1:0-26197 GCA_019097785.1 Fraxinus excelsior
GAGCTACTACACCTTCTGCCAATCAGGCCACTTCCCTTAGACAAACAGCTCAAGAGCAGTTTAGTAACAATTCCCATATGTCTTTAACTCAAGAGCAATATTCTCAATTGATGGCTTTGCTCAAACCACAGAAAAACTTGTCTTACATATCATCAGCCAATCAAGTGAAAACTTGTGCACCTTCCTCTACAAATGATCTTGACATCCCAAAGATCTCTGGTATTTCTCTTTATTTCTCTGCGTGCAACACAAAGCCAAAAGGTCCTACCGTTATTGCTTGGATTATGGACACTGGGGCAACAGATCATATGATATGTTCTCCAACTTTCTTCACCACCATCAAAGCAAAAATTGATCATTCTATTGCTCTCCTAAATGGAGATTTTGTTAAATTCACCCACATTGGAACTGTTAAAATCACCGATGAACTGATCTTACATGATGTCCTATGTGTACTTCCTTTTGCTTCAATCTGATATCTGTTAGAAAATCGTCACAAACCTCACATTGTTGTCTTATTTTTTTCCTTAAACTTGTTTTGTGCAGGACCTTTCCACTTGGAGGACGACTGGAATGGGTGAAATAAGAGACGACTTATATCATCTTATGCAGAATAAGTATCCCCTACAGCATTGGATGATATCCTATCTCCCTTAGCCAACAAATCTACCAAGCTAGCCTTTGCTATTAACAACCAAGAAGATGCTAACATCTGGTACTACAGATTAGACACCCTTCAGACTCTAATATCTAATGTCAAAGTACCTTGTCCTATCTGCCCCTTAGCAAAATTACATAAGCAACCTTTCCCCATTAGTCAACACAGGTCACAAATATGCTTTGAATTAATCCACTGTGACCTATGGGGACCCTGTAATGAGGTAGCTTATGATGGGTCCAGATATTTCCTTAGCATTGTAGATGATTTCAGTAGATGTACTTGGATAATGCTTCTAAAATTTAAATCAGATACTGATGCAAAATATTTACACCATGATTGAAAATCAATTTGATTCCAAAATCAAAGTTATTAGAACTAATAATGGAAATGAAACAATTTTATTCTAAAAAGGGCATTATCCACCAAAAATCATGTGTAGAAATCCCTCAACAAAACGTTACAGTCGAAAGAACACATCAACATATTCTAAATGTTGTAAGGGCCCTAATGTTCCAGAGTGTCATTCCAATGAAATATTGGTCTGATTTTGTCTTCATTGCAGTCCACCTCATAAACAGAATCCCTTATCCAATTCTTAAAAGCAAAACACCTTTTGAACTCCTTTTCAAAGGTAAGTCTACATACTCACGTCTTAAAGTCTTTGGCTATTTATCCTATGCTTCTACGCTCAAAATTAATCGACATAAATTTGATGCGAGAGGCAGAAGATGCATGTTTTTAGGCTACCCTTTTGGAATCAAAGGTTATAAATTGCTAGATTTGTATTCAAACAAAATCTTTATCTCTCGAAATGTTGTTTTCCATGAAGACATTTTCCCTTGCAAAGTTTTAAACACTGTCACTCACTCTGCACTACCAACTTTGACTTAAGAGTTTATTGATCAACCATCAACCAGTGATAATCCCACTAAACAAATTTCTTCTACTCGTGATCAACTTTCAGAATCCTTGGATCAATCACTAGATCTACATGAAACCTCTATAGAATCATCTCAAAGTATTCTCACAAATTCTCACTTGCCTCAAAGGTCTAATAGAGATAGAAAACAACCCTCATACCTGCACGACTTTGTATGCCAACATGTCTCTTCACTTCCCAATTCACAGGAGTCCAACAAGGAGGAAGGTCATCTCAGATTAGGTAGTTTTTTCCCTTTATGTGCCACATTGTCATATGAAAAACTGTCTAAACCTCACAAAGCCTTTGTGACTTCCATAACAGCGCACACAGAACCCAAAACATACCAAGAGGCTGTTAAACATGTGGAATGGCGTGAAGCCATAAGGTTGAAATCACTGCATTAGAGATGAATGAACTTGGGATGTTACTAATCTGCCCCTAGAAAGGTTGCCATAGGCTGCAAGTAGGTCTATAAAATTAAGTTCGATGCAGATGGAGGTGTGGAACAATGCAAAGCCAGGCTTTTAACAAAAGGGTACACACAACAAGAAGGGTAGGATTATCATGAAACATTTTCTCCCGTGTCAAAGCTAGTAACTGTGAGAACCTTGTTGGCTGTTACTGGAATCAAGGGACGGTTTCTCCACCAATTAGATGTGAATAATGTGTTCCTACATGGATATTTAGATGATGAGGTGTATATGCAACTGCCGCCGGATATTTCAAAGGCGATGAACCAAAGGTCTGTAAGCTTCACAAAGGTCTGTATGGGCTCAAGCAAGCCTCTAGACAATGACACTCTAAACACTCCCCATTCATCATTCGGCAAGGATTTCAACATTCCAAATCCGATTATAACCTGTTTACAAGGTGTACCAAGGACTCTTCACAACCATATTAGTTTATGTTAAAGACATTATAATGGTAGGCAATAGCATGCATGTCATTGAGTCTTTAAAGTTATCACTTGATGACAAATTCAAGATCAAAGATCTAGGGGTACTAAATATTTTCTTGGAATAGAAGTGGCACAGTCAGAGAGGAGGATTCAAATTTTCCAGATGAAGTATGCACTAGATATCCTTGTTGATTCTAGAATCATTGGAGTAGTACCAACCAAGACCCCATTGGATCACACTTAAAACTTTCCAAAGATCAGGGTGACCTACTCCCTGATCCTTCTATCTACAGGTGACTTATTGGAAGACTCCTCTATTTAACCATAACCAGACATGATCTTGCATACTCAGTACAACTTCTTAGCCAATATATGCAAGCTCCCAAAATTCCACATCTAAATGCAGCTTACAAAGTACTAAAGTATATTAAACGAGCTCCTGGACAAGGTTTACTTTACTCTTATACATATAGTCTACATCTCAGATCCTACAGTAATTTAGATTGGGAAGAATACCCAGACACTAGGAAGTCGATCATATGTTATTGTATTTTCCTTGGGCCGTCTCTAATTTCTTGGAAATCGAAGAAACTGAAGACCATCTCTAGGTCCTCTGCAGAAGTTGAGTATATGGCTATGGCCAGTGTTTGTTGAGAGCTAAGCTGGCTTAGATATTTTCTCCATGATTTACAAATTGATCATCCTCAAGCAACATCATTAGCCTTTGATAATCAAGATGCTTTATATATTACCGTTAATCCAGTTTTTCATGAAAGGACCAAACACATTGAACTTGATTGTCATTTAGTTCGTGATAAAATCGAAGAAGGAAGCATTACTACTGAACATGTGAACACTGACACTCATATTGCATATGTTTTGATGAAACATTTGCCTTAAGCACCTTTTTATTATCATTTGTCCAAGATGGGAGTAGAAGACATCTACTCTCCATCTTTTTCTAGGAGGGGCTGTTAAAATATGACAGAAAACATGCAAGAGAAAAGCTCACTGCCAGCAAAGCTTCCAACAAAGCAAACAATTGCCAGCAATAGTGATGCAAATCAACAATGCCAGATATGCATTTCTAGAAGCATTAGCTGAGGGAATTCTGCTCCAATTCGGTTATGAGTGGAAACATTTTTTTTCTTTTGTTGAAACCAAAATGTACGGCCAGTGTATAGTTTGTTAGGAATATTCTTTCTTCAACTATATAAGGATACTACTTGTATGCATTTATCAATTTATTTTCAAGAGGAATACACAGTGAATGTTCCTTCTTGCATAATTTGTTCTTTTCCTTGATAGTTATAATTTCTTAAATCTTCCATGACGACTACAGATTTTTCTAGCCTTGATTTTTAAGAAGGCCATTATGATAACTAACTTCATTTGATGCCACCATGGAAATTGAGTCTCTTACTGTTAGGTTATTGAAAAACGCATAGTTCGACCCTAACAATACCTAGAGGGGGGGGGGGAATAGGTATATTGTGTGGAATTAAAATATTATAACAAATTAGCAACAAGTCACCAATTGTTATCTCTAGATGGTTATTCAATCACGTCAATTTAACCTATGTTTGAATACCGCAAATAATATAAATAATAAGAAAAGCAGTAAATCAACACACTGTATGATTACAGAGAAACCCAACTGGGAAAAAACTTCGAGCACTTTATCAGACAATTCACTATAAATAATTCAAACACTTACAGTCTAGAAGACTAGACAACATGTACAATCTGATCTCCTGATTACAATTCCTACGGCTCTCCTAGATACTATGCTCCCCTGCACCAATCTTTAGATGCAATCGCAAAGCTCTCCTGGAATCTGCTATCCTGCAGCCCTCCTAGCCTGACAGAATCGTCTATCTCCTATGGATCACGAAGAACACCCTGTTCTTCACCGACTAGAACTCCAGTCAACTTCCCTCAATTTTCAACAACTTTGACAGATGTGGAGGAAAGAACGGTTTGGTATTTGGATTATGGATATGATGTTTTTCTCACCAAAACAATATCAATGGACGAAGGTTGAAAGACAAAATATGAAGAATATCTCACAAATCAAGTTCTCTCAATGTTCAACCTTGTGAAAATACGTTCTGAGGTGTTTTGGTATATATAGGTAGGTTATAAAACTAATGGACCGGGGAAAAAGCCTTTAAATCGCGAAATAAAAATTTTTCGGACAACACTATCGCACGAGTGAGTGCTCAGTGACAATCGAGCGACAGGCTGTCACTCGATCGAAGAAGGGGCGACAGTCGAGCGAGAGAGTTTCTATGTTTGATGCTCGAGCTAATCTATGATGATAGTAGTGAAAATTCGCGCCGTATTTTCCTTCTTTTGTCATTCTCGAACCCTAGACCTAAAAACCCTAACTTTATATATTTGCACATAACTCCTTGACTTTTTAAAACTTTTACAATTCAGTCCCTTTTATTTACAGAATTGCCAATTTACAACATAAAATCTAACAAACTCCCCATTTGGCATTCTGTGACAAAACTACTAACTAAAGTCAAGGTAGTAATCAAATATAAATTACAGACTCAAAAACCTATGACACAACTAACTGACTTGAACGAATTCTGCATTTCAATCAGCACCTATTTCCTGAAATAGACAACTCAACACCCAGTGTAAAATGTGTGGAAAACAGTATAAGTAAAGCAGTTCAAGCAGTTTATAGAATATAGGCAATTTACGAAACATATAGTATTATTCAGTTTCAATCATGCATGCTAAATCAAGACATAGTACCAATGCAACCCAACATACCAAGAAGACACATCGATACTACTAAAACATCAAACTTAATTTAGCAGAACTGAAAGTAAAATATAACATGATTTTGAGTAAAAAATCTAATATATATATATATATATATGCAGAAGATTGTTTGATAAACACTTTTATTTTCTTTTTCTACTCCCTATTTTTGTCACAAAATGACAAGGGATAAAAAATAACATACAACATCTTAATGATGCATGTGTAAGCAGTTATAAGTATATGCTATGAAAACTATTTTTTTCTACAAACCTAACTCAAATTATCCATGGAGTAAATTATATAAGTGACTCATATGTGTTAAATGTCACTAATCCTCTGGTAGTAGGACTCCAAATCTTAATTTTGTGAGAAAGGATTTGCAAAACATCATTGCTAATAAAGATATTCTCTACTTATGAAAGTTAAATCAGTAAAACACATTAGAACCTACATACGAAAGCTCATTTGTTTTTATGGAGAATGTATTTTCTTTTAACATAAAAAATTTCTTTTATATCACAACAGTAAACAAAAATGCTCTCATCTTAAGTGCATACTCCTTTTTATTAAGAGACTAAAATGACCCCTATAATGAGCTTTAGGCCAGTTAATCCAAGTCAGTTGACCATAGGCACCAGGTTATGAAAAACCTCGCATACTTAATTACTCAAGTCAAGTAGGCTTCGAAAAGTAGCATAAGATATTGAGCCCATTCCTTCTTTTTTTTTCATATTTTTATTTATTATTGCAAGGATAATCTCGAGCTTAGGTCTAATCAATATGGTCAATTCATGTTCAAAGTCACCTTACTAACATGTGACTGTCATCACAAGTCTCACACACGCGGTAGAGTCCCACTATCAAGATTATAGTGTATGCAGTGCATATAATATATGAAGAAACATATACTCATTACTCCATAAGTATCCTAAGCCAGCAATGAGAATTATGTTACAGCTTACTAAATAAACTCATGCTTGATTACAACCAACAAAATCAAGTATATTATATATCATGCTGTAAAATAATTTCCTACATAAAATACTTTTTGTTTTTTTTAAAAAAATTTTGAAGTCAATACTAAAAGCAAATAAAAGCATAGAAATAGAAACAACATAAAACAAAAAAAATGGGATGCATGCAGGGATGAATGAACTCAATAGACTACACATGCATGCACCTAAACACCGAATCAGGGCGAAATTTGTATGCCCTTACCTTTAAGAGCATGACCATTTTCACGACCTTCTAGGTCACTCCTTTTAACCCAGACCTTCTTAGAAGTAGAAGTTAATTTAGTTAACCGAGTCATCATCTCAATTAAGTGACTAACTTGATTGACAAGAAAGTTAACCTTGCTAGTGAAATCTTGACTCTTACTTCTAGTCACATGTTTACGACACCTAGGTCTAGTGTGTCCCAGTGCACCACAGTGGTGACAAGTGGGAATGAACTTAGGTTCAAACCTGCTCGGTGGTTGTTGCCGATATGTAGGACAATTGACCCTACGCTGTCTGGTAGGTTTCGATCCTAAGGCATGCTTTCCTTTGGGTTTAGGATAAGCAATTTCATGAGCTTTGTTAGTGGCAGGGACAAACGTGGTTCTGGATGTACTAGCAGTAGTATCACTGTTATGAACGTAACCCAAACCATGCCTATTACCAGCAGGCTTGTTCATCCCAAGCAAATTATCCAGCTTCTGTGAGCCACTCATAAAGGATTGGAGTTGAGCATTAGATTTATCAAGATCATTCGTTAATGATTTAACTTTAGATTCCAAGTTTTCATTAACCAGCTTCAACTCACTTAAATTTTTAGTCGAGTCCTGAAGGTCACCTAGTAGTTTTTCTTTTTCACGTTCAAGCTCATTCACCTTTTTCAAAATGACTTTATTGACCTTCTTAATTTTGAGACTCTCCTCAAATAGTTCACAATAAGACTCGTGAATGTCGATCTCATCCTCAGACTCTTTCTCAGATTGTTCAGTCACATCCTTTCGGTCAGATTCGATTGTAGCAATCGAGGTGAAGGCCATGAAATTTTGTTCATCCTCACCACCGGATGTCTCACTCTGAGAACTGGAATCCGACTCCTCATCACTTGATAAGTGTATTTTATACACTTATTTAGGCTCCAAAATAATGACATTTTGTCGTTCTTCTAATGAGATTATAGCCTAATTGATGATATAATATGTTATTAGGTGAAACTAGATGGAAGATGAAGAATTGGAGAAAAGAATACAAAATTGGCGAAAAAGAGGCAAGATCCAAAGTTTGGGGACTGAAGTGAAAATGCTCAAAAGTTGTGTAGAACCTCACGATGAAGATTCGAGAGTACTAGGATTCAATTGGATAAAGGAAGACGTCAAATGGATAAAATATCGTTAAAATATGATCACACATCAATTTAGGATTGAAAGAGTTATGCATCGATTTTTAGACTCATGTTGTGATCCATATTTGACATAGCAAACGATCTAATTTGAAGACGACTTCTGAAGAACAGTTGTATCCCTTTGAGTTAGCTTTCCAACGCATCTTGAATTATCTCAATCGGATATCGAGAGAAAGAGTTATGATAAAAATACTGAAAAGGACGCAGAATGACAGCAAGCAGCGCTAGCGCCCAAGGGCTACCTACCTAGCGCTCAGGCGCCTGAATGCTGAATTTTTAACAGATTTTCAGCACTCAAGCGCTGTCCCGTAGCGCTCAAGCGCCGCCGCCGCACAGATTTTAGGTTTTTATTGTTTGTGCCGCGAAAACTCCACAAAAAGACTCCAACTTGGCCAAGAACGTTTATGAAAGTATAAATAGACCTAGGGACACATTGAAAATGGGGTTCCCACACATTGAAAGGAGGGTTCCCACACATTGAAAAGAGGGTTCCACACTTTGTAACATTGAGAGAAAAACACAAGATCGAAGAGGAAGGATTCGAGTTCAAATCAAGGATTGGAAGTGGAAGAAGATCTTGGTGCAAGAGCTGATTCTTTTCCATCTTTTATCATTTAAATCCGGTGATGTATTCGAATTTAGTTATTTATTTCATTGTTTTGATTATGAGTAGCTAAATTCATTATTAGGGCAAATAATGTAATCTATTGAGACCCTTAGTTCTTTAATCCATGAATTCTGAGTTTTATTCTTCCATGTGTTGATTTTATTATGATTGCAATGCATTGAATTACCTGATCAATAATTTGATGATCTATTGAGTTTCTTACGAATCGAGAGGTGAGTTTGAGACTTAGAACGTGTAATAAAATTCGGTAACGAGGTATAACGTGTAGAGATACCTATACTAAGTGCTGCGGTCGTTATATGAATTCCTAGTGCCATAACTCGTTTAACTAAGGGTAATTCGCATAGAGATATGGAATTGAATTAGTTAAATAGGCTCAATGAGAACTCGAGAGGGGTAAATTGAATACCGTAGGAGAATTCGACCGAACACTACGTTAGGCTAGAATCTTGAATTGAGAATTAAGGTGATCATTAGATGAAGTTGTTTTGCCCTAATACATCTTATATACATGAATCTTTGATCTATTTGTATTTGTTATTTCATCATAATTTTCATTAGTTTTAGGCATTTAATTCATTTAAGAGAATCAATCTTTCCAACTATCACAATTCTTTATTTGATTTGCTTCCATCAAATAAGAGTTAGAAAAGTAGATTAAGACTAAAGTATAGTCCTCGTGGGAACGATAATCTGGACTCTTATGTCCACTATATTACTTGTTACGATATCGTACACTTGCGATATAAAAATACGCAACAAGTTTTTGGCGCCGTTGCCGGAGACTATTTACTTTTAGTCTTAATTTATTCTTTTTAACTGTTACTTGATTTGTTTATTTTCTTTTATTTATTTATTTATTTTTCTTTTTCTATTTTAGTTTGTTTTGTTTTTCTTCTTTCTTTTTCAGGATAAAAGATGGCCAATGTTGATTTTGACAATATGCTCGTATGTGACTTCATCATAAGGCAACAACAATTGGCAGCTCAAGGAATTGTTGAGGGAGATATGCTTGTGGGAGATATCTTTATAGGACGGAATATACAAGAACTAAAAGCAGAATATGTAATTGATGAAACTGTCCTGAGAAGCTTGCCTGTTGCATTTTTTCTCTCGTGGGAATTTGATATGAATGATTTGCCTGTGGAATTATTTCTTCTAGAAATTACTAATGATCATCATTTAGGAGAATCAAATCCACCGAACTATCAACAAATACAACAAGAGGAGGAGACTTCCAATGAAGATGTCATTGTCTTTGTGCCAGAAGTTTTGGACATGGATGTTGAACTTGAAAAAACTTCAATCAAAGAAGAGCATGAGAAAATCGAGAAATTAATCACAACGGGCGAAAAAGAATGTGCAACATTCGAAGAAAATGAATTCCTCGACTTCATCGTTTGCTCAAAAGTGGATTTTGTAATTAAACATTATGAAGAGATTGAGGTATATATTGTTGAGTTCGAACTAGGTGATGAGGAAAAGTCATACTACATGGAGAAAAGCAATGCTAAAATTTGGAGGAAAAATGCAACATGGAACAAAGTCAAATTAAACAAGCTAAACAGAACATCCAAAGCCACATTCAAAGTGACATGAAACACTTGTGCAAAGAGTCAAGCTAATGACTTTAAAGAAGCGCTTCTTGGGAGGCAACCCAAGCCTTTTTTCCCTTTTATTTATTTTGTTTCCGAGTTTTAGGATAATTTAGTTTATTTCTAAGTTATTTGTGTTTCGTCATCTATACCTCGTTTCCCCTTAGTTCTTTTATATGTTCATTGGTTTATCAGATGTTAGAACTAAGTAACGTTTGTTCCAGTTTTTTTTTTATCTTAATGCTTTATTTGTTTTTCAGGAACATGACGTCGCGGAACATGTAAACCATTATTTACCAAGGAGCCAATGGGAGCAATAGGAAAGCTAGCCATTGAATTACACGTCATATCAAGGAGTCTTTTCTTTACTTTCTTCCCCACCCCTTTATATGCGGATTTAGGATTAAAAAACATTGAGAACAATGTCTAATTTAAGTTTGGGGGTGGAAAACACGAGTTTTTATTTTTTGTGTGTTTTGTGTGCTTTATTGTTTTAGTTAAAAATAAAAAATAAAAAATAAAAAAAAAAAATTTTGTGTGCTTGTGTGAGTTAGTTGGTCTGACTGGCAATGATGAATATATTGAATCATGTATTGATCTATGAATGGTGAATAAGTTGCATACTTAGATTAATTTTTGCTTTTCCATGTAAGATTTGATATATATTAAGCACGTGAATTAAGTTGAGCATTATGTAGGAATGAGTTGATTTCATAATTGGATAGGTTGAAATAGTGGACCATAGATGCTAAATCCAAAACCATTAAATTTTACATTCTTAGACCAAATTTAGAATAGTTTGGGGGGATTTCACTGTTGCAGGAAGATGTTGAGATAAATAGGGATTCCATGTGTAAAATTAAAAATCTTGTGTGAATTGTCTAATGTCGATAGGATGCAATTGGGTGAAATTCTCAAGTTAGAGGTCGGTTTACTTGAATTGGTGTTAAATGAGGGACATTCCACTAATCAAGGCATAAAAAAAAAGAATTTATTAGAAAATTTCTCTTCGTAACCTTTATGATTCGAGCAATTAAGTCTGCAAGGGTCTTTAAAACCTGGTGCCCTATGGTCATCTGACTTGGGAGTCATCGGCTGAAAACTTGTTACATGGATCATTTAGAAAGCTTAAGGGAGAGAATGCTTCCAATAAAGAAAAAAATATTTTAAAAAAAAAGTGAAAAAAAAATGGAAAAAATCAGAAAAAGCACGTGCATGAAACAGAATACGCACCAAATGCCTTGGTTATGTCTCAAACACTTGTTTAAGAAAATTTGACTTATGATAAGAGATTGTTAGCCTAATTAAGTCCTAGAGATTGAAGCAATCAAATTTAATAGAGAATTCTTGTTTATTGAAATGTTGTACTGCGATTGGTGAAATTTTGTCAAACTAGAGAGGTGAGGATCGAGAGAAAATTCAACCTTAGTTCACACAGTGGAAAAGAGCGAAAATAATAAGTTTGGGGGTGTGTGAATCTTACGAGTGATGAAAGAACATATTTGACCATTGAGGGTCGGGAATCGAAATAACTTATGAATTCATAATGTTATACTTAATTCTTCACACACACACGTCGATTTTACATTGGAAAAGTGGATTTTAATTTTTGTATTGTGATTTTGAAGCTGTGCATAAACTTGATATTATGATTTCAATCTTGAGATAAAAAGTCAAGTTAACTAGCTAAATATTGTTGTTTTACTTGATTGACTGGCCACCAATTAGGTAATTAACATTGCATGTTTGTGTGTTTGTTAAGTTAGATTATGATTTTGTTTGAGGACAAACAAATGCTTAAGTTTGGGAGTATTTGATAAGTGTATTTTATACACTTATTTAGGCTCCAAAATAATGACATTTTGTCGTTCTTCTAATGAGATTATAGCCTAATTGATGATATAATATGTTATTAGGTGAAACTAGATGGAAGATGAAGAATTGGAGAAAAGAATACAAAATTGGCGAAAAAGAGGCAAGATCCAAAGTTTGGGGACTGAAGTGAAAATGCTCAAAAGTTGTGTAGAACCTCACGATGAAGATTCGAGAGTACTAGGATTCAATTGGATAAAGGAAGACGTCAAATGGATAAAATATCGTTAAAATATGATCACACATCAATTTAGGATTGAAAGAGTTATGCATCGATTTTTAGACTCATGTTGTGATCCATATTTGACATAGCAAACGATCTAATTTGAAGACGACTTCTGAAGAACAGTTGTATCCCTTTGAGTTAGCTTTCCAACGCATCTTGAATTACCTCAATCGGATATCGAGAGAAAGAGTTATGATAAAAATACTGAAAAGGACGCAGAATGACAGCAAGCAGCGCTAGCGCCCAAGCGCTACCTACCTAGCGCTCAGGCGCCTGAATGCTGAATTTTTAACAGATTTTCAGCGCTCAAGCGCTGTCCCGTAGCGCTCAAGCGCCGCCGCCGCACAGATTTTAGGTTTTTTATTGTTTGGGCCGCGAAAACTCCACAAAAAGACTCCAACTTGGCCAAGAACGTATATGAAAGTATAAATAGACCTAGGGACACATTGAAAAGGGGGTTCCCACACATTGAAAAGAGGGTTCCCACACATTGAAAAGAGGGTTCCACACTTTGTAACATTGAGAGAAAAACACAAGATCGAAGAGGAAGGATTCGAGTTCAAATCAAGGATTGGAAGTGGAAGAAGATCTTGGTGCAAGAGCTGATTCTTTTCCATCTTTTTATCATTTAAATCCGGTGATGTATTCGAATTTAGTTATTTATTTCATTGTTTTGATTATGAGTAGCTAAATTCATTATTAGGGCAAATAATGTAATCTATTGAGACCCTTAGTTCTTTAATCCATGAATTCTGAGTTTTATTCTTCCATGTGTTGATTTTATTATGATTGCAATGCATTGAATTACCTGATCAATAATTTGATGATCTATTGAGTTTCTTACGAATCGAGAGGTGAGTTTGAGACTTAGAACGTGTAATAAAATCCGGTAACGAGGTATAACGTGTAGAGATACCTATACTAAGTGCTGCGGTCGTTATATGAATTCCTAGTGCCATAACTCGTTTAACTAATGGTAATTCGCATAGATATATGGAATTGAATTAGTTAAATAGGCTCAATGAGAACTCGAGAGGGGTAAATTGAATACCGTAGGAGAATTCGACCGAACACTACGTTAGGCTAGAATCTTGAATTGAGAATTAAGGTGATCATTAGATGAAGTTGTTTTGCCCTAATACATCTTATATACATGAATCTTTGATCTATTTGTATTTGTTATTTCATCATAATTTTCATTAGTTTTAGGCATTTAATTCATTTAAGAGAATCAATCTTTCCAACTATCACAATTCTTTGTTTGATTTGCTTCCATCAAATAAGAGTTAGAAAAGTAGATTAAGACTAAAGTATAGTCCTCGTGGGAACGATAATCTGGACTCTTATGTCCACTATATTACTTGTTACGATATCGTACACTTGCGATATAAAAATACGCAACAAGTTTTTGGCGCCGTTGCCGGAGACTATTTACTTTTAGTCTTAATTTATTCTTTTTAACTGTTACTTGATTTGTTTATTTTCTTTTATTTATTTATTTATTTTTCTTTTTCTATTTTAGTTTGTTTTGTTTTTCTTCTTTCTTTTTCAGGATAAAAGATGGCCAATATTGATTTTGACAATATGCTCGTATGTGACTTCATCATAAGGCAACAACAATTGGCAGCTCAAGGAATTGTTGAGGGAGATATGCTTGTGGGAGATATCTTTATAGGACGGAATATACAAGAACTAAAAGCAGAATATGTAATTGATGAAACTGTCCTGAGAAGCTTGCCTGTTGCATTTTTTCTCTCGTGGGAATTTGATATGAATGATTTGCCTATGGAATTATTTCTTCTAGAAATTAATAATGATCATCATTTAGGAGAATCAAATCCACCGAACTATCAACAAATACAACAAGAGGAGGAGACTTCCAATGAAGATGTCATTGTCTTTGTGCCAGAAGTTTTGGACATGGATGTTGAACTTGAGAAAACTTCAATCAAAGAAGAGCATGAGAAAATCGAGAAATTAATCACAACGGGCGAAAAAGAATGTGCAACATTCGAAGAAAATGAATTCCTCGACTTCATCGTTTGCTCAAAAGTGGATTTTGTAATTAAACATTATGAAGAGATTGAGGTATATATTGTTGAGTTCGAACTAGGTGATGAGGAAAAGTCATACTACATGGAGAAAAGCAATGCTAAAATTTGGAGGAAAAATGCAACATGGAACAAAGTCAAATTAAACAAGCTAAACAGAACATCCAAAGCCACATTCAAAGTGACATGAAACACTTGTGCAAAGAGTCAAGCTAATGACTTTAAAGAAGCGCTTCTTGGGAGGCAACCCAAGCTTTTTTCCCTTTTATTTATTTTGTTTCCGAGTTTTAGGATAATTTAGTTTATTTTTAAGTTATTTGTGTTTCGTCATCTATACCTCGTTTCCCCTTAGGTCTTTTATATGTTCATTGGTTTATTAGATGTTAGAACTAAGTAACGCTTGTTCCAGTTTTTTTTTATCTTAATGCTTTATTTGTTTTTCAGGAACATGACGTCGCGGAACATGTAAACCATTATTTACCAAGGAGCCAATAGGAGCAATAGGAAAGCTAGCCATTGAATTACACGTCATATCAGGGAGTCTTTTCTTTACTTTCTTCCCCACCCCTTTATATGCGGATTTAGGATTAAAAGACATTGAGGACAATGTCTAATTTAAGTTTGGGGGTGGAAAACACGAGTTTTTATTTTTTGTGTGTTTTGTGTGCTTTATTGTTTTAGTTAAAAATAAAAAAATAAAAAAAAAATCTTTTTGTGTGCTTGTGTGAGTTAGTTGGTCTGACTGGCAATGATGAATATATTGAATCATGTATTGATCTATGAATGGTGAATAAGTTGCATACTTAGATTAATTTTTGCTTTTCCATGTAAGATTTGATATATATTAAGCATGTGAATTAAGTTGAGCATTGTGTAGGAATGAGTTGATTTCATAATTGGATAGGTTGAAATAGTGGACCATAGATACTAAATCCAAAACCATTAAATTTTACATTCTTAGACCAAATTTAGAATAGTTTGGGGGGATTTCACTGTTGTAGGAAGATGTTGAGATAAATAGGGATTTCATGTGTGAAATTAAAAATCTTGTGTGAATTGTCTAAGGTCGATAGGATGCAATTGGGTGAAAATCTCAAGTTAGAGGTCGTTTTACTTGAATTGGTGTTAAATGAGGGACATTGCACTAATCAAGGCATAAAAAAAAAAGAATTTATTAGAAAATTTCTCTTCGTAGCCTTTATGATTCGAGCAATTAAGCATGCAAAGGTCTTTAAAACCTGGTGCCCTATGGTCATCTGACTTGGGAGTCATCGGCTGAAAACTTGTTACATGGATCATTTAGAAAGCTTAAGGGAGAGAATGCTTCCAATAAAGAAAAAAATATTTTAAAAAAAAAGTGAAAAAAAAAATGGGAAAAAATCAGAAAAAGCAGGTGCATGAAACAGAATACGCACCAAATGCCTTGGTTATGTCTCAAACACTTGTTTAAGAAAATTTGACTTATGATAAGAGATTGTTAGCCTAGTTAAGTCCTAGAGATTGAAGCAATCAAATTTAATAGAGAATCCTTGTTTATTGAAATGTTGTACTGCGATTGGTGAAATTTTGTCAAACTAGAGAGGTGAGGATAGTAGAAAATTTAACCTTAGTTCACACGGTGGAAAAGAGCGAAAATAATAAGTTTGGGGGTGTGTGAATTTTACGAGTGATGAAAGAACATATTTGACCATTGAGGGTCGAGAATTGAAACAACTTATGAATTCATAATGTTATACTTAATTCTTCACACACACACGTCGATTTTACATTGGAAAAATGGATTTTAATTTTTGTATTGTGATTTTGAAGCTGTGCATAAATTTGATATTATGATTTCAATCTTGAGATAAAAAGTCAAGTTAACTAGCTAAATATTGTTGTTTTACTTGATTGACTGGCCACCAATTAGGTAATTAACATTGCATGTTTGTGTGTTTGTTAAGTTAGATTATGATTTTGTTTGAGGACAAACAAATGCTTAAGTTTGGGAGTATTTGATAAGTGTATTTTATACACTTATTTAGGCTCCAAAATAATGACATTTTGTCGTTCTTCTAATGAGATTATAGCCTAATTGATGATATAATATGTTATTAGGTGAAACTAGATGGAAGATGAAGAATTGGAGAAAAGAATACAAAATTGGCGAAAAAGAGGCAAGATCCAAAGTTTGGGGACTGAAGTGAAAATGCTCAAAAGTTGTGTAGAACCTCACGATGAAGATTCGAGAGTACTAGGATTCAATTGGATAAAGGAAGACGTCAAATGGATAAAATATCGTTAAAATATGATCACACATCAATTTAGGATTGAAAGAGTTATGCATCGATTTTTAGACTCATGTTGTGATCCATATTTGACATAGCAAACGATCTAATTTGAAGACGACTTCTGAAGAACAGTTGTAGCCCTTTGAGTTAGCTTTCCAACGCATCTTGAATTACCTCAATCGGATATCGAGAGAAAAAGTTATGATAAAAATACTGAAGAGGACGCAGAATGACAGCAAGCAGCGCTAGCGCCCAAGCGCTACCTACCTAGCGCTCAGGCGCCTGAATGCTGAATTTTTAACAGATTTTCAGCGCTCAAGCGCTGTCCCGTAGCGCTCAAGCGCCGCCGCCGCACAGATTTTAGGTTTTTTATTGTTTGGGCCGCGAAAACTCCACAAAAAGACTCCAACTTGGCCAAGAACGTATATGAAAGTATAAATAGACCTAGGGACACATTGAAAAGGGGGTTCCCACACATTGAAAAGAGGGTTCCACACTTTGTAACATTGAGAGAAAAACACAAGATCGAAGAGGAAGGATTCGAGTTCAAATCAAGGATTGGAAGTGGAAGAAGATCTTGGTGCAAGAGCTGATTCTTTTCCATCTTTTTATCATTTAAATCCGGTGATGTATTCGAATTTAGTTATTTATTTCATTGTTTTGATTATGAGTAGCTAAATTCATTATTAGGGCAAATAATGTAATCTATTGAGACCCTTAGTTCTTTAATTCATGAATTTTGAGTTTTATTCTTCCATGTGTTGATTTTATTATGATTGCAATGCATTGAATTACCTGATCAATAATTTGATGATCTATTGAGTTTCTTACGAATCGAGAGGTGAGTTTGAGACTTAGAACGTGTAATAAAATCCGGTAACGAGGTATAACGTGTAGAGATACCTATACTAAGTGCTGCGGTCGTTATATGAATTCCTAGTGCCATAACTCGTTTAACTAAGGGTAATTCGCATAGAGATATGGAATTGAATTAGTTAAATAGGCTCAATGAGAACTCGAGAGGGGTAAATTGAATACCGTAGGAGAATTCGACCGAACACTACGTTAGGCTAGAATCTTGAATTGAGAATTAAGGTAATCATTAGATGAAGTTGGTTTGCCCTAATACATCTTATATACATGAATCTTTGATCTATTTGTATTTGTTATTTCATCATAATTTTCATTAGTTTTAGGCATTTAATTCATTTAAGAGAATCAATCTTTCCAACTATCACAATTCCTTATTTGATTTGCTTCCATCAAATAAGAGTTAGAAAAGTAGATTAAGACTAAAGTATAGTCCTCGTGGGAACGATAATCCGGACTCTTAGGTCCACTATATTACTTGTTACGATATCGTACACTTGCGATATAAAAATACGCAACAACAAGAATAGCCAAAAAAAAAAAAAAACGCCCACACATAACCTGCAATTCCACCTCCACCTCCACCACCATCTACCCTTCCCCCTGCGAATTCACCGCCACCACTATTTTCCAACCGCCTCAGTTTTTACACCAACAAATTAAAAAACAGAGGCAAAACCTAACCAACAAATTTGATATAGAATAGCAAGCAAAGAACCAAAGATTATCACAAGCAAAGAAATCTAGATTATCATATGCGAAACCTTGATATCAACAGCCCGTAGAGAAGCCTTCGATTTGGCAAGACGAGCTCAAAACCTTGATTTGAAAATCCCATAGAGAACCCTTCGAATCTGTAGCACGAGCTCAAAGGGATTTGGGTTGTGGATTTCTCCGAGAGGAACTGATTACGGGAGGGGAGAGAGAGAGGAAATGAAAAGGAAATTTGTTTCCCGTGTTTTGGGTTATTTTTTCCAAAACGTAGTTTCAGTCATTTTTCATTTTTAGTGTAATTTTTTTTTTCATTTTCAAAAACACGTTTTCAAAAATAGGTAAAAGAATGCGTTTTCACTGTTTTGAAAAATTAAAAATAGAAAACGACAAAGAGAACATGGCCTAAGATTTGGACAATTCCATTTTTAAATTCCAAATGTTGGTAAAAATTACTACAGATAATCAGTCATTTAGCAACTTCGATCAAAGTTTGTGTGTTAATATTTGGAGGTCAGCAATCTATATTTTTCTAGATTGAGTGTTTTGAGTTATAGTCATAAATGGAAATAAGGTCCAAAATGAAGTAAATTATGGGGAAAACAACAATAAACTTGCAAGAAATCTATTGACTTTTTATTTTTATTTCTTAACGTGTATGTTCAAAAAAATACAGGAATAAAAGAATTTCTATAAACGGGTTAATCAAAGGAGGATGTTGCTAGAATCTTGATCGCTTGCATTCCGCAGAGAAGCCTTGAGGAAATCTTGGAACGTTAGCACAGTAGTTATAGACCATGTGTTTTTGTTGAACCCAACGGAGCCTATTTCTTCCCTTTGCATCCACTTCTTGAGTTTGCCATGTTGCGGAATTGGAGGAATCAATTGACTTCAATGTACAAGATCCAACATTCGATCCAGATGCACAGACATTTCCATTGGCGTTGAAATTCCTGTAAGAGGCAACAAAAGGAGCTTTTGTCCAATCAGTCTTGATTCTCCCACTTTGTGCTGCCCAATCATCTGCATTCCATAAGCTGCAGTATACTCTCATTGGTTGATTCGTAGGGAATGGAATGCCGATTGCTTGGTGGTTGGTGAATACTCTAATTGGAATGTTTTCCACCAAGAAGCTGAAATGTTAAGATTTGGGAGTCCATCTTAAAAGGTCAACCTTGTTAAGAGGAGTAGCTCAATATCTTTATTAATTGGTTTGTGTCGACATCATTTATCGATATGAGATATATATCCCTAAACACGCCCCCGCAAGATGGTGGCTTATTTGAGATGACCAATCTTGAAATCCACATGCTCATTTTAGAGTTTTAACGGGATCGAATCGCTCGTTGGAGCATAATGGGCTCTGATACCATGTTAAGATTTGGGGGTCCATCTTAAAATGTCAACCTTATTAAGAGGAGTAGCCCAAAATCTTTATTAATTAATCTGTGTCAACATCATTTATTGATGTGAGATATATATCCCTAAACATGAAATTCATCACAAAGAGAATTAATATTAACATTTCTATAGTTTGTGGATTAATGAAAATGAGACTTAAGCGTTTGTATATTGACTTACATGATGCGTTGAGAATTCCACACAATTGAGTAGGTGTGGAAAGCTGCAGCTGGATCAAACCAGAGATGGAATTGTTGTTCCTTGTTTCCTTTTCCTTGGGAATACACATTGGTTTGAACTGTGTATGGCTGTCCAGATGCATTGCCTAGAAACTCAAAATCAATTTCATCGTGACCAGTTCCTTGAGACGATAACTGCACAACCAAATGAAAAATTCAACTACTGATTCAAAACATGTTACTCAAGAAAAGACGAATTGGGGCCATATAAAGAATTGGGAGTGCTGAGTGAAGATTAAATTGAGTACTTACGGTTGTTACAGTTCCAGCAGAGTCTCCAGGAACAAGTTTGAGTTGCATGTCAAATCTTCCAAACATGTACTCAGGGGCGAATCTAGGATTTTAAGTCAGCACGGGCGAGCGGGGCGGCCGTTGATCATCGGTAGCAATAAAATATTAAGAGCCCATTCGATGCCTATTTTTTGCAAAAAAAAAAAATGCATTTTAGAATATTGATTTGATGAAGAATATGTGTTTAAAAATAAGAAAAAGTTTTGAATTTGTGTATAATATTATTTTATTGAAAAATATGTTTGAAAAGAAGAAAGAAAAAATGTATTTTGAAAAAAAAAATGGGAATCAAAACCTAAAATTTAAATATAACAATTATTTTATTCAAACTAAATATATATAATTTTGTTATATGAGTTCACAATATTCACCAAATGACATTATAGTTAAGTTATAATTCAAAGGAAGAGCGAGTTCGAATTTTTACAATTGCATTAACACCACTAAAACTTAACATATATTATTTTGTTTAATTTTAGTAACAAATTCGTCAGTAGCCATATTGGTAAACCTCTCAATAATCCAAAGAAAGGTCCAAGGTTCGAACCTCTCCTCCTGTTCTATTAATTTTGGTAAAAACTAAAAATTGTAGAGCTAAAACTATTACATAATAGATTGGTTGGAAGGAGACTTGAACACAAGACCTATAAAATGAAAATGTTAGTTCTAACCAAATGAGCTGAGTGAGATGTTTGAACATAAAATGAATCATTAGCCATATATTCTAAATATTTATCTATTGTCAACAAAAAAAAAAAATTGTTCTTGGCGGATCCAGCACGGGCGGCCGCGGGGGCTGGCCGGGTGCTGGATCCGCCCCTGCATGTACTCATTCTTGGACTGAAATCCAGAACCAGAATATTTGTCTAAGGACAGCGTTAGAAGCCTGCCAACCTCCAGTATCTTACCGCGGCCATCACCCCAGTTTATATCAACATCCTTGTAGAAACTGAAGGGATCACCAAAGAAGTCATGACAATGGAAACTAAAACAACTGCCTGATTCGATAGAGCTCTGGAATTAGAAATAGTAGCCATTTTTGTTGCTGAAAGAGAAGTGTAGCTAGAGCAGTGTTCTAAAAGGCGGCACAATGCGCCGCTTAAGCGCGCCTATGCGCAATGCGTGGTCAAAACGCCTCGCAATCGAGGTATGCGTGGAAAAATGCGGTCAATTTTTTTTGTTGACCACTTAGGAGCGCTTAAGGCTACTTAAGCTCGCCTAGGCGCGCTTAAGGCCGATTAAGCCCACCTAGGCGTGCTCAAAAACGACTGAACCCAGACTTTAAAAAAAAATTTATTGATGGGCTCATCCGATAATGGACAAGCCCAATTCATAAATTGCGTGGTGCACCATTTTATAAAAGATTATTCTCCCACTGATTTAATCTACATCCGATGTGGGATAAGATTTTTTAACCTATTTCGTCAATATTGTCCCTCTGCTTTCAAAGGTGAGGTTTTCTCTCAAGTTTTTTCTCTAAAGATCCAGTTCTCTCCTCTTGGTTTTCTGTCTGTAGAGGTGGCGGGGATGGGCACTGCCATAGGGGAAGGGTTGGAACAGATCAATTAGATCTAAAATCAAAAACAAAAGTTCTTAGTTGTATGGATCTGCAACCCATTAATTAACTATGTATCTGCTGATTTGTGTTTCTTTGAAGGTAATTTTCATACTGAGTCGTTCTTGGTTCATTTCGGGAAAACAATTTGGTACAGAATTGCCTTAGAAATCCAGCTATGAGTGGGGGATATCATTTTAATTTCAGTTTATTCTCCCTGCGTTTTCTACTGGTTTCGTTTCAATTCAGTTTCTGATTTTAATTTCAATTTCGTTTTCCTGCTGCTATCAATTTCTGCTGCTGGATTGCTTGCTAGTTTCATAGCTTTCTTAATTACAGATTAAGGAATTTAAGAACCACCAATGATGGAATCCATGGATTTAAGCCCACAGTTCTGGCACAAAAGTATGGGAAGATTGATGCGGATTTTTTTGGCGAAGGTATCACTGCCAATTACAAGAATATTAATTATATTGGGAAAGATATGACACGTTTATTAGTTCCATGCTATTTATTTACTCCCCCACTTTTTTTAAGGTAAAAAATCTATTTTTTATATAAAAAATATATTTAATGTCTTAAAAATAATTAAAATAATATTAAAAATACGAAACGCATTATGTCGCTTATTCTTCGCATTGACACGCCTAAACTTGTAATTCTTGATTCTCGACCTCGACGCCTCGCAACGCATTACGCCTTTTAGAACATTGAGCTAGAGAGAGATGGAGGAAGAGAGGATGTGAGAAGTTGGAAATAAACTCCACATTTATATATTAGTTTCCAGGGTGGGAGGGGTGGTGTGGGGGTTTGGCTTTGATCAGAATGAAGATTTGTGTGCGACATGACAGTGTAATTGAGCTGGACAAAAATGATAAATTAGAAAATTTAACAAATAGAAAACAGGTAAAGTTTACGCGTACGTATGTCTTTCGGACACTTCCCAGGTTGAGCCTGGGGGCACGTGCCCCCCAAAACTTTTGAGTTTTTTTTTTTAAATTCGTGTTTGGTATCGATTGAAATCTAAATTTTAATCTAAATTAAAGTTAACAATAAATTTTAATAATATATTTTATAGAATCCATAACTGTTTTAATTTTTATCAAAATTTACTATAAATTTGATTTTGATTTCCACCAAACATGGGCAAAATCACAATAAATTTGAATTTCGATAACATGTTAATTTTAAAAATTCACCGACAATTTTACACTAATCAAATCTACAAATTGCTTATGTAATCTCAAAGTTTATTTCAATAACTATATTATGAGTATATCGAATAGTCCAAATAGATATCGAAAATAGTTAAAAATACGTTAAACGTGAGTCTTAAAGAAAAACGTTTAACTCGCATTTTTTCTAAAAAAATCAATTATTTCATTAATATTTACTATTTTTGCGATACACCTCAATGTAATTTTCATTATTTTATTAGGAAACTTTATATGGAATATGACATAAAAAAATTTCGAAATTTTATATCCGAAAAAGTTATATCCCATGTAAATTTTTGGATGCAAAATTACATGGGATGTGATTTTTTTTACGTAAATTTTCGAGTATAAAATTTCTCCCAACTTCTTTTCAAGTTCGATTGTACCCTCCGTAACTTTTATCTTGTGTGTCCGCCCCTGAATTTGTGTATTATTGAATGTGATATTTTTTTCTAGGTTGCTTCTCACAATGACAATCATTGAAGGAGCAAATGCTTTTATACTTTGCTTGTCAAATAAGATGCTTGATGATGTAAATTTAAAAAATAAAGAACATTCAACTTCGCCGCAACATAAATTTGTTCTTGGTTGTTTTAAAGAAGAAGTCAGTCATGGTTAGAGAGAGATGCTCTCAACTTCTAGTCAGAGAAATCCTACTGTGAGTGCCTAGACTTCTTGCCTTCTTCTCTGTCTGGTAAAATTCTCGCCACTCTTTGGTGGGAGTTAAATCAAACACAGTTTCTTCACTTGTGTTTACTTAAGTTTTAAGTGGAAATGAGTCCTGGTTGATTCTTATGGTCATATATTTTACTCGACCTCCTTGGAGATATGGAGCTCACTGTGGTTTCTTTGTAAAATCGATAAGTGATTTCTGCATGGAGTCCCTTCGGATTCTGCTTGGAGGCCTAGGTTGGTGGCTCTACATCCCTTCGATTTTGATTATCCATTTTTTCTATGCTCTACTTCTTCTACTGGTCTTCTTGGATATTGGTGACGGCGATTGTGTTTCGGTGAGTGGCATCTGGGTGCTGGGTTCCGAGTGGTTTGTTGGGGCTTCAATCCTTTTCATGCCCTAACTCAAGAACAAGAGAAGAAAGAGAGAGATATGTGTGGTTGTGTGGGGTAGGGGGATGGAGGAGAGGCATGGTTGATAGCGTGAAAAAATGTTAAAACGGTTGTGTCAGATTCAAAGAAATGTGGGAAAATTGAGGACCCGAAAAAAAGAAGAAGATAGTGACGATCAAAATGCTGACACGCGTTTTAGCTTTTGATAGCCTCTTTATATTATAGGGATTTGAGTTGTATTTTTCAATTCGAAACACATTTTATTTGAATAGAAATTAATCAATTATAGAAGAAAAGGAGAAAAAAGTGCATTATGAGACGAAGATAAAAATTACACGGAAGAAGAAGATGCCGAGACAATGTAGAATAAAACGTCACATTCTTTGATTTAAGGTCACCTGGAAAGATAAGGAAAAACTCACAACAAAGCATTCAATTTCAACCCTAAATCAAGAGCATGAGAAGGAAGTGAGAAATATGGGTGGTTGTGTGGGGTAGGGGGATGGAGGAGAGGCATGGTTGATAGCATGAAAAAAAATGCTAAAAAGGTTGTGTTAGATTCAAAGAAATGTGGAAAAATTGAGGACCCAAAAAAAAAAAAAAAAAGACAGCGACGATATAAATTGCTGACATGTGTTGGCTTTTGATAGCCTCTTTTATATTATAGGGATTTGGGTTATATATTTCAATTTGAAACACATTTTATTTGAATATAATTTAATCAATTATAGAAGAAAAATGAGAAAAAAGTGCATTATGAGATAAAAAGAAAAAAGTTACCCGAAAGTGGAAAATGCAGAGGCAATGTAGAATAAAGCATCGCCTTCTCTGATTCAAGGTCACTTGAAAAGACAAAAGAAAAACTCACAATAAAGCATTCAGTTTCAACCCTAAATCAAGAACTAGAAAAGAAAGAGAGAAATATGAGTGGTTGTTTGGGGGTAGGGGGGATGGAGGAGAGGCATGGTTGATAGCGTGAAGAAATGTTAAGAGGGTCGCGTAGATTCAAAAAAACGTGTGAAAATGGAGGACCAAAAATAAATAAAAAGAAAAAGATGGTGATGTTACAAAATGCTGACACGTGTTTTGGCTTTTAATAGCCTTAGGGAAGAGAGAGATGAGAGGAAATTTTCGGATGTTTCAAGAATCTAGAATCTCCCAAAAGCTTCATATATACATATTCTAAATTTTGTATCCTTATTTCAAGAACACAAGGTAAACCATATATGCATTGTTATAATAAGGAATCAAGTTACACAGTTAATTCTGCATTTGCTTTTAATGAACGAGAATGAAATAGGATATTCCCTAAGGGTTCGTTTGATTTGACGGAATTTTTCATGGAAGTACTTCCATTGTTTGATAGGCTAAATTTTTCACGGAAAATGTTTTCCTCCCTTTTCCTAGGTACAACCCTTTGATGCACAAATGATGGAAAATGTTTTTTCACCTAATAGGTGGGAAAACATTTTCCACCTTTTTTTTTTAGCAATGGCAACCAATTCTATCAACCATTGTAAAAAGAATTTTCATTTTTGTTGACAATTTCTATGCAAAACAAAGTCAAACGAATATGGTAATTTTTTCTAATTGTTTAATTTTTTTTTTTTTTTTTACTTTTTGGTAATTGGAACAAATTCTAGACGTATTGGTAGAAAAATTATCACTTTAATGGACAATTTTTATAAAAAACGAAGTCAAACGGACACCAAACTTTCAACATTTTTCAGGTAGAAAATTATACCAATCAAACACAATTAATTACAATTTCCAGTAAAACAAATTCTAGACAATTCAATTCCCAATAAAACATTTTCTTTTCACTCATTTTCCACATTTACAATCAAACGGACCTAAGTTTTTGTCCTAATTGCTCATAAAATTATCTTCTTTCCCCACGTCGTGATATATTGCACAATCTTTTAGAAGACAACAAACAATAGTAGACGGACAATAATATAGAAGATAACGAATAATTTATGTTCATGTAAATTTCCATTTTCTTTTTTTAAACATAAATATTTGAGACTTGTTATGGGGGAAAATGAGTTCCCTAATAGTGAGAATGCGTAGTTAAAAAGTCGATTTTTTTTTTGAATTTCTTTATAAAATTATTTTATTAAGAGAAACATCTTAAGAAATAAATTTCACGTTAAATACATAAAAAAATAATAAACAATTTATAAAGACTTGAACTATTCAATTATAACAAAAATATTTTAAGATGGAATCCAAATTTCAATATCTTTTTTTTTTTTTTTGGTCCTATTGTTTGTAGAATTATGGCTTAATAGCACAAAACGTCCCTACGTTTGACAGTTAGTGTGCAAAACATCCCAACGTTTCATTTTTTTGCATTTTCGCCCCTATTTCAACGTTTCAGTGTGGAAAACGTCCTTTTCACTATTTTTCAGTGTAAAATGACCAATATACCCTCAAATTTAAATAAAACAAAGAAAATGAAATGAAAAATAAAAAAATAAATTGTAATTATACTCCCAAACTTTTTAAAAAGTGCAAGTGGGTCCAAAAGTCTTATTAAAA
>JAGHKM010000158.1:0-25337 GCA_019097785.1 Fraxinus excelsior
GGCGAATTGCCACCCGATTTTGGGTTACACTCAACCCTGAAAACATTCCAAGTTGCGTCTAACCATTTTGTTGGGTCGTTACCAAAGAATTTGTGTGCTAATAAGGCACTTATAGGTTTGGTTGTCTTCGACAACAATTTGACAGGTGAATTGCCAGAATCTCTAGGGAATTGTGACAGTTTGATGGTTGTTCGGGTTTATGGAAACCAGTTTTCTGGTAATATTCCAGGAGGATTGTGGACATCATTGAACTTAACTACACTGATGATGAGCGATAACTTGTTTACAGGTCAGCTCCCGGATAAAGTAGGGCCTAACTTGTCTCGGCTTGAAATGCATAACAACCAGTTTTCGGGTGAAATTCCAGCCGGGATATCTTCTTGGGAGAACTTGAGGGCGTTTAAGGCAAGTAACAACTTGCTTACTGGTAAAATTCCTACAGAATTGACTGTTCTTCCATTGCTGTCAAGTATTTTGCTAGATGGAAATAGACTTTCTTCAAACCTTCCATTGACAATAACCTCTTGGAAATCTTTAAATCTTTTGAATCTCAGTCGAAACCAATTATCTGGTGAAATTCCTGCAGCAATCGGGTTTTTACCTGAACTCGTGTATTTGGATTTGTCAGCAAACAACTTTTCTGGTCCGATCCCACCTGAAATTGGCCGTTTGAGGCTATCTTCACTCAATCTCTCTTCAAATCAGCTCTCTGGGAGAATCCCGGGTGAATTTGAAAATGCAGCTTTCGATAGCAGCTTTCAGAATAATCCAAGACTCTGTGCAAGCAATCCAGCATTAGGGCTCAGCAGTTGTGAGGCTTCACCTGCCAGAAAATCGAACAAACTTCCATCCCACTTAATTGCTACAGTATCAAGTATTTTAGCGGTTGCATTTTTAGTTGTTTTCTTATACACAATCTTAGTTGTTAGAACTAACAGGAGGAGGAAGCACGATCTAGAGTCGACTCGGAAAGTTACTTCATTCCAGAGATTGAATTTCACAGAGTCAACCATTTTATCTGGTTTAATAGAGAACAACATAATTGGAAAAGGAGGATCAGGAACAGTTTTCCGGATTCCCATTAATCATTCCGGTGCATATGTTGCTGTTAAGAGGATTTGGAACAATGTGAACTTGGATCTGAAACTCGAAAAGGAATTTCTATCAGAAGTTCAAATTCTTGGCAACATAAGGCACTCCAACATTGTGAAACTTCTTTGTTGCATTTCAAGTCATAATTCGAAGCTGCTCATATACGAGTACATGGGAAATCGTAGTCTCGACAGATGGCTTCGTGGCAAGAATCGACCATCCACAATCTCGGGTTCAGTTCATCATGTGGTTTTAGACTGGCCTAAGAGGCTGCAAATTGCAATTGATTCTGCTCAAGGGCTCTCCTATATGCATCACGATTGTTCACCATCCATTATCCATCGTGATGTAAAATCAAGCAATATCCTGTTGGATTCTGAGTTCAATGCAAAGATTGCAGATTTTGGCCTAGCAAGAATGTTGATCAAGAATGGAGAACCTGACACGATGTCCACCGTGGCAGGCTCATTTGGTTATTTTGCTCCAGGTATGCGACGTACTCTCGACTCTTGTCAAATAACGTATGATCTCCACAAATTTATTTACATTACTTTATATTTACATTACTTTAAATTTTCAGAGTATGCACAAACAAGGAGGGTGAATGAGAAGGTTGATGTATATAGCTTTGGAGTCGTCCTTTTGGAACTAGTGACCGGAAGGGAAGCTTGTGATGGAGACGAGACCTCGTCTCTGGCAGAATGGGCGTGGCGTCACATTCAGGAAGGTAAACATGTAGTCGATGCCATGGATGAGGATATTAAGGAACCACAATATTTGGATGAAATAAGCAGTGTATTCAAACTCGGGATTTTCTGCACTAGCAAACTTCCATCGAGTAGGCCTACTATGAAGGAGGTTTTGCAAATCTTGCTCCGATATAACCATTCATCGCTGCACGGAGGAGAAAAGACCATAAGAAACGAGTACGATTTTGCTCCTCTACTTCAGAACTTGAAACCCGAGAGGAAACTCGAACTCAACGACAGCGTTTAACAACAGTCGTGGGATGAATGTTGATAGTGACAGTTCTTCCACATCCCGGAGTTCCTTCGAGCTGTAGGACATTAGATCTTGAAGTGACTAGGAAAGGGAATGTAATTAGCTTAGCTTATATGTCTGTTCACAAATCCCAGTTACAGGGATTTATAGATATTATACAAAAAAGTATATAATGAATAAAAAAACAAAAATGAAGCAATTTCTTGTAGGAATGGAAATTTAAAAGCTCATAAACCATAACATATTGCAAATTTTATTTAGGAACAACCTGTTGGAGATATTACACCGATAATGTGCATATTATATTAATCAAGAACATGCCGTTAATTTGCGTGAAATCGAAATATCATTCGACTTACCGAAATCTGATTTGAGAAGACAAATTAGTAAATTACCGACTTCGAATATAAGAATATGGATTCATCGCTTCCCAGTCTTGAACGCACCTCTCTTTAATTCAAACATTTCAATAAAACACATAAATAAATTAACCATATTCTGAAATCAAGCATAAATAAAATCAGAAATGAAAAAGATGAAATGCAAGTGATGCGATCGGTCGAGGCAAGTGTTTGACACTTTGTCCTTAAGATGAATTTGCCCCGCATCGGTGCTAACGGTTTCTTGACAATCATCTCCCAAGATACAACGACCACGTCTAGCCATAGGAGCACTCCAAATGACTTAGACCAACGAACTCGAACGGAGTTCCCTCTCTACCATAACCATGATTTTGATGCAAGAAATAATCACTTCTACAAAGTGTTTTATGCAAAACTAAAGTAAAATATGAAATGGAATGATATGGAACTATCAATTGAGTTTGTTCCCCTTCATAAAATTCAAACATGTGGGATCTCTTATATAGTAGTTGGAACATCCATGCCAAGAGACACATCTCTTGAAATTTATATCTCTCCATAAAGAGACACAATTACATCTCTACATAAAGAGACAATTATTGAAAAATAATACCAAAAGTCATGATCTCTAAGAGTCATGATCCATATGAAAAGACACATCTTTTCATCTACATCATCTCTAGAATATTCCACAATATTCTACACGATTTTTCAACAATTTCAAGTATTAAGCGGTTTAAGTTTGGCTTAATTTCTCATTCACCAAACTACTTGTGTGGGATAATACTTTGTGTTATTTCGAATTGAGTTTGCATTTCATATCATTTGAAGGATCTCAAGATTGTTGAATAATTGATATCTTCTATATATATATAAAGTGCCTATGAAACGGAAATTCTTGTTTTAACGAAAAATTTAACGGAATTTGTTGTTTTAACGGAAAATCTATTTTCACCGTTAGTTTTATTGTTTCCATTAAATAGCAATTAAGTCATGGTCATTGATGTTGTGTCTGTTGGAATTCCATTATTTAATAATAAATGAATGAGAAATGCAAAATATTTTGTACTACTCAATGTTGTCAAACCCGGCCCGGCCGGTGAAACCGGGAACCGGGCCCAAAATCGGGCCAAAACATTTAAGTTTACAAAATCGGTTAAAACCCGTCGAACCGGCCGGTTCAACCGTGACCCAGAGAACCGGTCACGGTTTTGACGGGTTTTCAAGATTTTTTTTTTGTTTAAAATTTTTTAACTCCATTATTGGGCTTCAAAATTTACAATTCTAAGGCCCATGGAGAAGTATTGGATGTCATGCTCATTTTATAGATACACTTCTCTCCAAAGGTTTTATAAACTTCTAATGTAGGATCGTGCATTTTATATATGCTCTTAACTTCAATAATTTTATAAACTTCCAATGTGGGATAGTGACAACATAAAATAAATAAAAAAAGTTAAAATGCTCATCAAAATCATTTTCAAATGTATGTCTAATTGACTAATTTGATTTTGAATTACAACTAATTAAATTGTAATATTCACTTTCATTCTTTCATTTATTTAATTTTCAAATTTAACTTAAATTGCACTTGATTATTAATATATTAATGTTAGATATTATTTTCTATAAGTTTAAAATATTTTAATTTAACAAAGTAAACTATTTTAACATATTTATTTTTAATTTTTAGTGTTGGGACTAATTGTAGGATAATGAATCTAATTAGTAAAGATAGATTTACTTTGAATTATTTTTATGTATTTATTGCACTCGGTTCGACCCCAATTGAATTCCCAAGGACTTCACGTCGGAATCATTCTCGATTGTGAACCAAAACCATTCATCTCCATTTCCAGATATCGAAATTATCAAATCCGCAGACTTTTCGTATAAATCCTATGATTAATGCTCATGTTTAGTTCCTTAATTAATAAAAAAAATTAAAATTCTTCTAACACTAATTAGCAATATTATAGTATTATATTAAGGACGTGTTTGAGCAAAATTATTTTGGAAGAATGTACTTTAGAATAGTAAATTAATGAGGAATGTGTGGTTGAAAAAGAAGGAAAAATTATTGATTTGATGGAAAAAATTATTTTATTGAAGAATGCGTGATTGAAAATGAGTAGAAGAATGAGAATGAAATTTTTAATATGTATCAAACATGGGCTAAATGTTTAGTAAGTATTATTTTTAAATATTAAATGATTTTATGATATAGTAAAAAATCTATTTTTTTATAATATAGAAAAAAACTATTTTTTAAAATAAAAATATATTTAATGTCTTAAAAATAATTAAAATAATATTAAAAATACGAAACGCATTATGACGCTTATTCTTCGCATTGACACATCTAAACTTGTGATTCTTGATTCTCAACATCGACGTCTTGCAACGCATTACGTCTTTTAGAACATTATTAATAAATGAATGGGAAATGCAAAAAGCTTTGTACTACTACATTTTAGTCACTAGAAAAAAAATGAAACTAAAAAAAAAAGATGTGGAGATTATCAATTTAAAAATGCTAATAATTTATTTGGTAAGGTACATTGAACTCAATGAAGAAAAAATATTTATTTATTTAGTTTTGTATTATAATGTTATCTATTATTTTATTATGTACAAAATGTTCATGATTAAGTGCAAAATTTAATATAATATAATAGTACGAAACACAAATTTATACATTTTAATTTAAAATTTAACACTATTCAAATTAAAATTAATATATCACAATGTGTAATTATTTATCAATTACATAAACATTACATCATTAATTATTTAATGAACCTAAAAAATTATATATAAACTAAGCAAACGTGCATTGCACGTTGCTTATACCTAGTATATATATATATATACACACACTGACAGAAAGAAACAAGGGGAGAGCCGCAACCATTGAGGAGGAAGATGACAATTTTTTGGCAGACTTTGGAGATACACAATTGTGGTGGCTGCTTTTGGTGGAGAACAATAGATATATACTCACATGTGGCAGAAACAAGAGAAAATCCAATTGAAGAAAAAGGAAGAAATAGTCTACTATTGTGGCTGAATTGAGAAAACAGGGCTGAATTTTGATTAATATATGTGTGCACAGTGAAGGAAAAAGAGCCGCAACACGTAATTGGAGAAGTTTTCACATTTGGTCAATTTTTTGGTGATTTTTCTTCGCTTTTGTGTGTTTAAATTCAACATTATGAGTGATTAAATATTTTGATGTTAGGATTGATGATGTAGCTTAGATTTTTATTATATATTTAATTTCAAAATTTTCATATCATTTTAATACTTGTTGATTAATTATTGTGTGTTTAATGATTTAATTGTCTGTACAACAATTAATTAATTTATGGATAATACAGAGATCGAGAGGTGATGCATAATTCCAGCTCGTGCAATAATTAATATAGATATTATAAGAGATCGAGAGATAATTATAAGTTATGCGATCTTTGTTGAATTCCTATAAATTAATGTGTTCTTATGTGTGTGAATTTATATAGAGATATAGTAAGTTCGGGCATATAAATATGATTAGTGTTGCTTGAGAGAGATCACTAAATACAATAGGTTAATTCGATCGTTGACATGTATGAAAAATTGTTGAATAAATTGGAATTAAATGTATGATAAATAACCTAAGTGAAATCGAAAATCCTAACTACCTCATCACATAATTTTATTTGCAAGTTTAATTTGAGTTCGTTACTTTATTTATTAGAATTTCGTTTAGAAAATAAAATTTGATTTGATCATTAGTTACCATTTTAATTTAAATTAAAACTAGATTAGTTTAAAACTTTATAATAGATAATAGTTTCCGTGAGACGATATTCGGACTTAATAAACCCACTTTATTACTTGTCACGATCCGTACGCTTGCGAAATTTCATGTACAATAATCATTATGAAAAAAATAATCATATCGAAATAAACTATCCACTCGAAATTGTAACTCACCTTGATGAATTTTCAAATAAGCTAAAAGAAATTTGGAAGGAAAATCTGCATTGCATTCAAAACTTTTCCTCAATTTCTCTGCTTCGAATTTGTTTAAATGGGAAGTGTCTATTGTTACCGAAAAAATCATGCATAAAACCTAGAAGAGACCTATTAGGCTTAGAAACTTGACACCAATAGATTGAGCCCCATTTGTTGGTCAAGAGATTGATAGAAATTGCGTGATTAAAAAATAAGAAAAAAGTTTAAATTTTCGTATAATACTATTTTATTGAAGAACGTGTGATTGAAAAGAAAAGAGAGAAAAATATATTTTAAAAATAATGGAGATCGAACAAGGTCCAAATATGATAAGTATACCTAGGGAATAGGGAAGTTAACTGGGCTCAGCCCACCTTGAGAACCGATTTGTCTCCAAAAAAAATTCGGCTCTGCTTAAAAATTATGAGCTAGCTCGCAAGCCAATTAATGCGAGTTGACAAATGATTCACACGAGGTTTGTGTTGCTTGATTTGTGCCCACAGCTCAACTCGAGCACGAGCCTAGCTAGCTCGGCTCATTTGTGAGCAAATTGAGACGACGTCAACTTGCGACATCGGTTTGCAACTCACCCCCACTTTAACACCCTAGCACCTTAACAAGAAAATGTGTCATATTACAAGTCAAATTTGTAGTTGATAAGTGATAACAAACCCACTTAAATAACAATTAAATTTTTAAAATTACTTAAAAAATATATTTATTTAAAAAGATAACTTGGGACCTAACTTGATTCAAGCATCGATTTGAACCTAATATCGATAGCATGATATAAAAATTCTGACATTTCCTAAGTTCTAAAATATTTTAGTATATAAAATTATGTTTTTCTCGTTGGGATTAATGAAAAAGCTCGTGTTGCTAAACTATAGGCCCAAAAGATTTTTATGATGCCGAAAAACATGGTAGGATTTTAAGCCACACCAAACAGGGGCATAATATATCTTTTAGATTCTTCAGTGTTTATACTTAAATATTCAACTCAAAACCTTAACAGAATTTCTTGAAATCTAATTTTAGTCAGTTAAAAATAAAACGTAAATGTTAACCAAATAATAATTTTGAAGGCAAAATGCATATTTTTTATTTTCAACGAAGGGTGTGTTTAAGCCACATTATTTTTGAAGAATGTATTTTGAAATAGTAGATTGATGGAGAATATGTGGTTGAAAAAGAAGAAAAAGTTATTGATGTGATGAAAAATATTATTTTATTGTAGAATGTGTGGTTGAAAATGAGTAGAAGAATTAGACTAAAAAATTTAATGTATACCAAACATGGGCTAAAATACTGGATAACCCGTTTGGCTATGGATTGAACTTGAATTGGCTTGGCTAATTAGAACTCGATTGGGCTCTATTCCTTACAGTTTGACATTCTAGATGACAGATGAAGGTGTGACAACAAGTGATTGGTGTCAAATTTGTCCAATAATGTAACAAGGTTCACAGAGTGCAAACCTCTGCAGTCAAGCTCGACGGGATAAAATAAAGTACATATAGGCTAACCCTTTCACGTGTTGAGGAAGAAACGACATAAATAAATATCTAACTTATTATTTAATTCTCATTTTCAACCAATTCGACGAAATTAAGCATATTCTTGTTTTCCTTTAAAACAAAATTATTTAATTCTCATTTTTAACTATACATTTTCTAAAATATCACTATTCAAAATGTTTTTTTTTTAAATGATCATCAAACAGTGGCTACGCAATGACATGATCAATTAAATTCCCTTAAGTCGCAAATAGTTAATAATATTCAAATAAAAATATATGTGACATCAAATTCATTAGTGGAAATGGCGATTTTGCCCTTGCGTCCAAAATTAGAAATTATGCCCCAACTCACAAAATTTCAACAAGAGCCTAATAGAATCCAAATCTTGCCCCTAATAATTATCTCTAATCTAATTTGCCTTAAAATGAAAGTTATACTAAACAGCAATTTGATCCTCATTAAATAAACAACACCAATTTTCTTCGAACTCCTCGTTCTTGGACATTGTGTTTAATTAATAATGGCATATATATATATATATATATATATATATATATATATATATATAGTCACAGTTCTCAATTGTACGAGACTCAAATTCATCAAACTCAAAATATCTGATTTATAAGTTAGTTTAATCATCAATATTTTTATAATCTTGAACACAATTAACCCACTCCGACCACTATTCGGACAATTTCCGCAAACGTAAAATATCGTTGACAATAGAGGTGTCAATTCGGGTGGTCTGGGTCGGGTCGACCCGCCAACATGTGAGCCCGGTAACGACCCGCGTGAAAAAAAGATCGGCCCACAATTTTGGACTACAACCCAGGCCCGCCCGCTGACCCATTCGGGTCGAGCCCATGCGGGTCACAGGTCGCGGTTCGTTCCGGTTTGGCCCGTATGATTGTATAAATAAAATTATAAAAATATAGAATTTTTCATATTTATAGCCAAAAAAAAATATATTTTTGTTAAATGTAAACTAAGAATTGAACAAAATGATAAATTCATAATTATATCAAGAAATTTTTACATAGAATTCAAATTTAATGTTACATGAATTATTTATAACTTTGCAAAGTTAAATTTAACTTAAACAAATAACAACTAAATGCATGTCTAATTACTATTATAAATATTTATAGCATAACTACATCCCAACTAGGTTGACACCTACTTTTACTATAATTTATAATTTAAGTACATCTCCCCTTTCAAAATTTTTTGAATTTTTTTTCACGGGCCAGCGGGTTAATCGCGGCTCGTGAAGTCTAAACCCGCGGGTCACACCTCTTTGACCTGTGAACCGCCCGCTCGGGTCACGGGTCGGCCCGTGGTCCCGGATCGATCTGGGCCGATTTTTACGGGTTTGGCCGACCTGTCCTTCTTGACACCTCTAGTTGACAAGCAGTGGCGGAATCACATGGGGTCATGTGGGGTCAAATGACCCCATAATTTTTTATTTTTTACTTTTTATTTTATTTTATTTTTTATTTTTTGAGTTTTCCTCTTTTGAGTTTTTTTTAACCTAAACATTTTTGAATTCTCATTTTTGACCCCACAAGAAAAATGGTCTCAGTCCGCCTACATGAAAAGAGTTATCATCCTGCATGGAACAAATTTAAATTTAAGTGTACTCGTCTTGTATTGAATTAGAAGTATGTAAAGAAAAGAGGTTATTTTAGTTTGTAATTATTCTAAATTCTTCTAACAAATATGTAAAAAGTGTTTGTTTCTATCAAATAATGGATGCTTGTATTGAATTTCGAATTCATCTATCGTTATCTACTTCAATTCATGCAATCTAATCTTATTCATGCATTACTAATAATCGGTAAAGTTATGATACATAATTTTCTTTTCCAAAATAAATTAAATCTATTATAATCATAATACGATCCTATTCCTAGTACATATTTGAATGAGTAGAATGTATTAGATTATATGATTATCTATCTAATTGCAAACACGATATTATTGTTCATAAAATCTATTGGCTGTGGGTTAACCTTGTCGCGTTCTAAACTTATTATGAATTTTTCAACACTACAAGAAGCAACTAAGTTACGCAATTAAATAATGCAATGAGAATGAAAAATTAATCAAGAAACACAAGAATTGACTAAACTGCTAGTTTTGAATTAAAATAAATAAACAATGAAGTTCATCTTCATCCAATACAATTAAGAGTCTAGCATAGCATGATTTCATATAAATTACAAAAAGAGTAATGAATTGATGTTACCTAAATCAGGAAAGAATTCAAAAGATCTTGATTTTCAATTCCAAATTGAAATCTTCAATTTCTTGATGTAATTAGCATTCAATTTCTTGCTAGGTTAAACTTCTTTCCCAAAAGACGTCAATTGATTTCTTGATCTCGATGAGTTTTATGATATGAATATGTATTAAGAGTCTACAGAGAGAGCCCTCAATACTTTGCATGAGTCAAAAATTAAGTAGAAATCGTGTCCAATTGAGGTTGCAAAATATCTCTAATCAAAAAAGGAAAATTGGCCCATCGAAGAAATTTTGCTTGCTTGTGCACCGCCAAAGGCAATTAGCATCGGGTTTGAAAAAATAAGGGCTCACGTTCACGCATTGTTGTCTTTGAGTAGCTGTCAGTATTTTTATCATATTTTTTCTTTTAATATCTGATTGAGATTGTACTACAGATTTCGCGTATTTAAAATACATAAATCGTTACAAATTGTATTTTGAAAAAAAATACAAATAGATATGAATCTTTTTGTGATTGCAAAGTTGCAATTAATCCCCTGTTTAATGATATGAATGCTTGAAAACGAGGAGCCATGTGGCTTGAATTCTAGATTTCGAGATTTGTTGAGAATTTGATTTGATTTGTCGAGAGCTTGACTTGTTCGACACTTGAATTTCGGAGTTTGGATTTGCACTTCGAAAGCTTGGACTTGATCTTGATCTTGATTTGATTTGAAGAAGACTTTGATCTTCTTGGATTTGCTTGATTTGAAGAATATTTTGATCTTCTTCGTGTTTGCCAGACTTGGAGTTGAGAGAATTTCTTCAGCACTTCGTAGTTTTTCTCTTACCCTTTTCTTCCTTTGAAATGAACAATTGACCATATTTATAGGGGAAATTCGTGACCAATTTTGGTAATCACTCAATTAATTCAATTAAATTGATTATAATTGAATAATTGTGGATTTTAAGAAAAAAGTAGGTTGGGCTTTTAAAAATCTTATGGGTTTAGTAGGTTTTAGTTTAATTGGGCTAATTATTTAAATTGACCCAACCCATTATTTATTTATTTATGTCTACAAATGTCCCCTCAAAATTTATTAATTTATTATGAAATAAATAAATTAGTAAATCTTGAATTTTGATTTTTTTTTTTGATGTAATCGTTGTTCGATTATTTATTTATTTTACACAATTCTTGATTTACTTGATTTATTTATTTGATAGACTTTTTATGTTTTATGGTAAGTTGGGCTCAAGTGAAGCCCGATATTTAACTATTTATATGAACAAATTATAAGATTTTCAAACAAAAGATTCAATTTGCCGATAAAGGTAAGAGGTATTATGTTATATTTTTTTTTTTTTTTTTTATTCTCTCTCTCTCCCACTTTTCGCGTTTTTTTTACTTGGTTTCTGGGCAGAAACCAAGAATTTAATAATTTGTTTCTTGGTTCCAGAAACCAAGAAACAAACTTTTTTTCGTTTCTTGCAGTTTTACTTTATTTATTTTTTCATGTGTTAACCTTGGTGTAGAGTAAGATGTGTACTGCAATTATTTTATGGGTTCAGAAACATTCAAAATTGTCAACTTTTTCATGCACATTGAAGACCAATGACTGCTACCTTTTACCATTCAAGACATATTGTGCTTGGGACCAAGGACCTTCTTTCGAAATGACAGAGGCATTAAGAAGATTAAAATTAAAGTTCCCTCGACAAAGTTTGCTTCCACCTCTGAGCCTGCCGAGAAGATGTCTGAAGTAGTTTTGATTCCAGACCGCAGTAGTCCTGGAGATCGAGCATCCCACACACCTGGAAAGACTTTAACTCTGGGAGATGAAAGTTCTGGAGATCATGTATTTTTTTTAACATACCACTTGTATTTGGTCTCATGCAACGAACTTCAATTTCAGGCTCCACTCTCCCGAATATATAAGATTAAACGATCGGTAAAACCAATGTCGCTTCAAGCTGTTCCAAATTCTTCACAAGGCGACGTCGGAGTCTCTCACATTAACATCAGCCTCCCGAATACACCATGACGATTTTTTAAATATGTCTCCTAGAACACGGAACGCGGGTAGGTCCCCCTTTTTTTTTATCACTTCTTTTCTTCTTTTTATATCTCTACTTTTATTGTAGGTTTTCCAAGCATTCTCGAAGGATTGAATTTCTCTATGAATCCGGACTCTTTGCAAGACCAGACTAGCGAGAATGATGGGAGAATTGGTGCGCTTCAAGGAATAGATGGTACTCATGATTTTCACAGCCCACCTTGCAAACACCAGAATACTATGAATGAAGGCATTTCGGTGTTCAACATAGACGTTTTCCAAGATGAAGATGAAGTAAATTCTGAGACGGTGAGAGCTAACATTCCAGAGGTCAATCAAGAAGTTCCAGCTGCTCCACCTTCATTGGCTTTGGTTAACATTCCGCCTTTGGAAACAAATAATCGTCGGGCAGCTCCAATTTGTTCTTTCATGGCTGGTCCCCCGCTTGGGATAACTCAAGAGTCTCCTTACTTGAAGGCTGCTTTGCAAGAAGCCATGACCAATTATCTTCAGAAGTGTTTTAGGGACGTCTTGAAGCATGGATTTTCCAACATCCGATCTTGGTGGGATGAAAATAATTTAATTCTTCAAAACGTGATTACCAGCTCATTCCGCGCAGATCCAACACCTTTGATGGAACGCATGGATGTGTTTCTTAAAGAAGTCGACATTTATTTATCTGAAAGGAAGCATCACTTAGAGTTTCCAACTACCGAAGAGAAGACTGAGAAGTTGAAGCTTTTGAATATTCAGCTGGAAGTAGAGGATTCCACTTGTTCTTCATTGGAAGATAAAATTAGTCAGCTAACTTTTGAGTTGGACAAACTCCGTGATGAACTTCAAACCCATCAGGAACAGAAGAGTATGCTTGGAACTGCAAAGGCCGCTTTAGAAGAATCACAGACTAGAGATGTTTCTAGCGTAGCATCCATTGACCAGAGAAGGAAGACCCTTGAAGATAGTTTCCTGCAAGTGATCAATGGCGAGTGATCTTGATAAAGTTAGGATTTTCTGATCTTCTTTTAAGACCATATTGTATGAATTTTGATTTTTTTTTTCGTTCTTTGTCTTTTTACGATGAACTTTTCTTTTCCTTGTTTCTTGTGCATTTTTTTTTTACTGCAAAAAATGGTAAACAAATTGAATGAATTTATTATTTGTGACTGAACTTGAATTTATAAATTTATTCAAGCTGCCTACGTACCCAAACGGGATCAAGTCGAACGTAGTTCGTTATAAGAACATTTGTTCTTATTTGGGGGTAGGGAGTATTACAATGAAAAATTTATATAAAATAAAGAACTTCAAATGTAAAAACGCTTTAGAAACTTTCCATTGATAGGTCCGATTTGTAGTCCATCTTTGTCGACGATCTTGTATGCTCCGTTAGTGAATGCATGAGTAACAACAAATGGACCATCCCATTTAGGTTGGAACTTGCCCCCTATTTTTCTTGTGATTATGATTGGTCTGCGTACGCAAAGTACCAAATCTCCGACTTGAAATGATCTTGGTCGCACCTTCTTGTTGAAGGACTTCGCCATCCGAGTTTGATAACACTCCAGGTGCATTTGTGCCTCTAATCTCTTCTCATCCAAAGCTTCTAGCTCCTCCAATCGAAGAAGGGCATTTTCCTCTGTCGTCAAACCTTCTTGGACAGCAATTCGAAGTGACGAAATTTGACACTCCAAAGGAAGTACAACTTCCACTCCATACACTAAGGCGTAAGGAGTGGCTTGTGTTGGAGTTCGATAAGCCCATAAGACTTCACCAATTCTTTCATGCCAGTCTCTTTTTGATTTGGAGACAACCTTTTTTAGTAGACTGCATAGAGTCTTGTTGAATGCCTCTGCTAACCCATTAGCTGCTGCATTGTACATGGATGAGTTGTACTGTTTGAATCCAAATTTTGAACATAAATTGTTTATATGGCTATTGCAGAAAGGCTTCCCATTGTCAGTGATGATGTATCGTGGGACCCCGTATCGATAAATGATTTGGATACGGATGAAATCTGCAACATTTTCTTTCTTTACTTCTTTCAATGGTATGGCTTCAGCCCACTTAGAGAAGTAGTCGGTTCCAGCAAGGATGTATGAGTGTCCAGCTGAAGACTTTGGAGTTATGGGTCCAACTACATCGAGACCCCATGCATCGAATGGCCATGAAGCTACTGTCGGATGTAATGGTTCTGAAGGTTGATGGATGAAGTTTGCATGAACTTGGCAAGCTTCACATTTCTTTGCATAATCCATGGAGTCTTGTACCATAGTCGGCCAGTAGTACCCCATCCTCTTTATTCGAAAATGGAGTTTGGGTCCAGACTGATGAGCACCACAGATTCCAGAGTGGGCTTCTTCCACGACATGTGTTGCTTCATCATTACTTAGGCATCGGAGGAAAACTCCATCGAATGATCGTCGATAAAGCGTTCCCTTATAAAAGACAAAGCGGGATGCACGTCTCTTGATTTCAGTTTTTCGCCGTGGATTGTCTGGTAGCTTTTGATGTTGAAGGAAATCAATTATTGGCTGTCTCCAATCTTCTTTTTCTTCATTTTCGGTTACTTCAACACTATTGTTTTCTTCCATTTCACTGGGTAGCAATGACGGAAGAACCCATCTCTGAGCAATTGATATGGAGTGGGAGAAATCTTCATCTGACCTGGCTAGAATAGCGGCCAGATTAGCTAAGGCATCAGCTTCCCTATTTTCAGCCCTAGGTACGAATTTGATTTTTAACGAATCAAATCGTTTCATAAGCGTTGATGCATATTCATGATATGGCTTCAAGTCAGAATTACGGACTTCGTACTCGGCTAGAAGTTGGTTGATTATCAATTTAGAATCCCCAAAGACTTCCAGCTGATGAATATCCATATCTATAGCTGTCTCTAAGCCAATGATAAGGGCTTGATATTCCGCCACGTTGTTTGAACATTTCTCTGTTAAGGCAAAAGAGTACGGCATGACAAGATCATGGGGAGTGATAAAGATAACTCCTGCTCCTGCACCATAACTTCGGGCTGCCCCATCGAAGTATAGCCTCCACGATGGTATGATTTCAGTAAATAGAACTTCTTCATCTGGGAGGTCTTCCGTAGTTCCCATTCCGCTGGAATTGGATGGTCAGCAAGGAAATCTGCCAAAGTTTGTCCTTTGATGGCTTTTTGAGGAATGAATTTGATGTCGAACTCGGATAATAACAGCGCCCATTTTCCAATCCTTCCGGAAAGAATTGGTCTAGACATTATGTACCTTAAAGGATCAACCTTTGAAACAAGACTGATCGTATGTGATATCATATAATATCTTAATTTTTTAGCCGTGAAGATTAACGCAAGGCATATTTTTTCAATAGGCGAATACTTCATCTCGGTACCTACCAGTGTCCGGCTCAAGTAGTAGAGTGCATTCTCCTTTCCTTCATCATTGGCCTGGACAAGAAGTGCTCCTAGAGAATATTCTTGTGCTGCAACATAAAGGGTTAGTGGTTTCCCTAGGACCGGAGCTGCAAGTACTGGTGGATGAGACAAATATTGCTTAATGCTTTGGAAAGTTCTTCGCATGCAAGACCTGAAGACAAAAAAAAAAAAAACAGTAGCACTTAGCTCAGCCTTAGTAGAAAAACTGAATAAAATGAAAATGTAAAATAAAAGTAAAGACAAGTTTGAATTAGTGTCTAAATAACAAAAATCAAATTAAAACTCAATCCCTGACAACGGCATCAAAAACTTGTTCACGAAAATATGTTCGCTTTGTAAATCACTGCAAGTGTACGGTTCGTTAACAAGTAATAAAGTGGAAATTGTAAAATTTTGAGTATCGTCCCACGAGGATTGATTTAATTTGATTTCTATTACCGAGACCTTAACCGAATCTATTTAACTCAAGATGGTTGATGATTTGAATTTTATAACTAAACTATGACTAAAATGCAATTTAAACTAAGGTTACTAAATAAATGCAAAATGATCTTGAATGCAAAAGTTTGAAGAAATTAATGTATGAAAAATGCACTAGGATCCCGAATCACCAAGCAAGTTCACGTTTAACCCTTATTTCACAATTTGACAACACGACGATTTAGTTGAAGAATCAATGTTTCTAACCTATTCAATAATCTCTCTCGAGTAGAATTGAACATATTCTCGCATACCATTTGACTATATTTCTATGATAAATGCAATATATGAGAATGCATGACGTTTTATAAACACTTAGAGATTCACGTAAAGTATAGCGGTATATTTTTAGGAAAAGACATTACCTAATTCTTGAATATAATTCTTGAAATCTTCAATCTTCGAGTAAAAAATCCATTGGTTATGCCTTCTTCCTTGCTTTTCAATGATTTTTTCTCACTAAAGTGTCATAACCCTCTTTCTGGACGAGATTAGGGTTATATAGATGTCCAAAGATTGGTTGCCATAAGAGTTGGAATGAAATAAGGAAATCAGAAATTTGCGCCCAGAAAAACACTATGCAACTGCATAGTTATGTTGAATGCGGTCGCATAGAACAATAAAATTGCCCTAAAAATTCTCTGAAGCCTTCTATGCGGTCGCATAGATTTATAACTATGCGACTGCATAGTTATAAAAAAAATTCGTCGGACAGTTTTCAGTATTTTGGTCGTATCTTTCTATCTCGATATTCCATTGAGGCGATTCAAAATGCATTAGATCGCTAACTCAAGGGGCGACAAATCTTCCATATGAGTTTTCAAATTCGAACATTTTCTATACCAAAAATGGGTCTCAAACTGAGACTGAAAATTCAAAGCATAACTTTTTCGGCTGGAAGTTGATATGTGATAGTACTTCGACTATATTTCATCCCTTGGCTTCTTTTCTCATCCAATTGATGCCTAACACTCTCAAATCTTCATCGTGAGATCGACACAACTTTTTAGTATTTGCACTTGAGTTCTCAAACTTTGATTTTGCTTCATTTTAGTCCATTTTCTCCATTTTTCTTCCAATTTCCACCACAGTCATCATTATTGTCCTGCAAACACAAATTACGACTTAAGCTATATTCAACATATTTATTAACAATTATCCATGTTTGTGAATCGAAATAAACGTGTAAAAATGACCTTATCAATATGAACTCGTAAACTTAGACAATAAGGTTAAGTAGACATTTACCATATATAGGTAGATATTTCAGGTACTGGGAATTGTATCCAAATTACAAAAATAATTGATTTGTCTGAACCAAGGTACACAAGACATTTCTTCCCAAGTATAGACAACATTTACTCTCCCACTTTTCTTACCGAGTTTCTAATACCAGTAGAAACAAATTTCAGTCAAGTATAATTTCAAATTGATTAAAACTAAAAACTTGTAATGAAATCATCACTTACTTCATTCGACATCACAATTAGATGTTTAGGCCAAAGGACAGAGTTCTGGGAATGTAGTCGTGCACAATCGACAACGTTCCTCTGTGATTTACAAATTAGGTAGATAGAGTAAACCAAGGTTTAGCAGTATTTGGACTAATTGTAAGTTAACTTTCTAGTGGATCATTTACTAGAAAGTCTGCCCGTTAGGAATATTGCTCTGCGATCAATTGGGTGTTCTTTATTCTTTATTTATTTCTTTTGAATGTTATAAATTGATTGATAAGTGACTTGTTGCTTTTAATTACTTAATTCCGCATTTGGGTCTAACTATTTGGTAAATTTAAACTTTCACCATTGGCAATAGTAAAATCACTACGAGCTACGATGGTGTCACTTAATTCCAAAATTAAGCTAACTAATTTACCCTAGATGTAATTGTCAAAGATATTTGTGCATTAAAATGTAGTTCTTAGCAACAATATATGAGTCTTACTAATTAATATGCACATGCAATTCAATACCTTCATCACCAGTTTCAATCTCTTCATCATCTCCAATGCATGCATCATCAGTGACTTCATTTATCAATCTCTTTTTCATTTTATATATTGTTGACATCATTATTATTTATAGTTGTTCCACCTGTTGCTTCAGTTACTTCTTCGTTTGTGCCATCTGTTGGGTATTTTAGTGATGCCCAAATAACCCCTAGGCAATGATGAAAAATCGTGGCCCGTTTATCTTCATAGGCTATAAGCTCGGGATTGAAGAATATTAAAATTCACACCACAAACGATGTTGTTTAAATCTTATTGGGTATTTAAAGGAAATCAGTCCATTAGCTTAGGTGCTTAATACCCAATTATTGGAGATAATGTGATAAGGGACGTTTATCTCTTTTTCAAATTATATAACTCTATCCTTATCCTTGGTAACCATTTTAGTTTTCTTGATGCCTATCTTTGGAGAGAAAAATCTGGGAAATTAGTTGAACCCTTTGCCTATAAATTGAAGCTTCTCAGCTTCATTTTTCACACACCAAAAAATATTTGCTTTGTGCCTTTGGAAGAAGCAACAAACCGGTTCTCCACTTTGTGCAAAACCTGTTCATGCTTTGTGCAGTTTTCTCCTGTCCAACTTCTGCCCTTTGTGCCTTGGTGTGCCCTTGTGATTCTCCAAAATTGGTGTTGCCTTTGTGGTGTTGGATTAACATTTTCTGAGCCTAAGAAAAGGGGAATTCATTGTTCTTATTATTCTTCAAATTTAGTTTCTTAATTTGATTTCCTTTTATTGTTAGTTCCTGATATGCGTAATTTACCCCGACCTCGTTACTCGAGCCCGATCACACCAATCTCCAAATGGGCCCCACAAATTGTGTGCCAAGCTCGAGCTCGAGCGTGGTCGTCGAGGTGGTTCGAAGGGACTCCCGACCCCTCACGCGCCCCCTCTCCTAGTTCACTACGACTTCTATCCCATCTCAAATACCGCAATCCTAACACAACACCAATACCCACAATAATTCCAACTACAGGAAGTTCAGTCCTTCTAGGACTCTCATCTCCAGCATCTATAAATATGCAACCCAGCTCCACCGTTAAGGTACGTTTTTTCATATTCACATATACAGCAACAGTATACGGAGTCTTGGTTTCTTAATCCTCTGTCTAACTTAAGCATCGGAGGGGCTACGAGGACACACCTCGACGCCTTTCGTTTCAGGTACTGGAGGCGGATCTGTTGGACCTCTTCATATCGGTTCGGGTTGGCCCAGGTACGATTTCTAGCATCATCATTGGCGCCGTCTGTGGGAACCGTGTGACGAAAAGCCATGGTTAACACACGTTCAGGACAACTTCCGGCAAGCTCATCCGCCCCTAATCAGCCTCCCGCTGCGGACGTCCCGCCCCCACAGGAGGTAACATCAGGAGAACCACCGTATCCACTCACAACAATCACACCAGCCGCATTCGAGGAACTTCGCCAGCAGGTGGCCACACTAACTCAGTTGCTACAGGAGAGAAGCGCACCCCCGGTACCGTCACCACAAAGTGGCAATATGGCCCATGCTAGGGTTCCGGGCCCCATCAACTACGAAGCCGGAACATCGGGTATACCCCAGGAACCCATCGAGCCGAGGTCGATCGCAATGGATCCAACTGACTTGGCAAAAATTATTCAAGAAGGAATCACAGCTGGAATGCTGCAGAAGTCACGGGCGGTGGTAGGGTTTGCCCCCAACACGCCGTTCACCCCCGAAGTTTTGTCCTATCCCCTGCCTGATCGTTTCAAATACCCCAGGGTGAAGGAGTACGACGGGACGACGGACCCTGTCAACCACCTGAATATATACACCGACGTTATGAACTTACAGGTCGCACCCGATGCTGTAATGTGCAAAGCTTTTCCTCAGACACTCACGAACGCCGCGAGGGATTGGTTCTCCACGCTAGAGCCCAACTCCATAGCCTCATTCTCGGACTTGGCCGACAAGTTCTCCGCTTTCTTCGCCAGTAGCAAACGAATCAGGAAGACAGCCGCATCACTCATGCAGATGCGACAAGAGCCCAATGAAACCCTCCGCAACTTCATGACAAAATTCAACAAGGAAAGGCTTTTGATCCCGGACCTACACATCACAGCCGCGGTATCTGCTCTTACATATGCAGTAAGGTGCGAAGCGTTCAAGATGTCCCTATCAAAGACCCCCCCAAAGTCAATAACCGACCTGCTCACCAGGGCGGAAAAGTATATTAACATGGAGGAAACTATGTTCCCGAGAAGAGACGTCCTGCCAGTAAGAAAGCCCGACATGAAGAGACCTCACGAGTCCACCCAACGAACGGATTTCCCCAGAGGTCAACCGAGACAAGAAGTCGGCCCCACGTCCTTCACCCGATTGAACAACTCGAGGTCGAACATTCTCATGGAGATCAAGGACCTCAGAGAGCTGAAGTGGCCTCCCAAGATACAGTCCCCTCCCGAAGCCCGTGACAAGAGTAAATATTGTGACTTCCACAGAGACCATGGCCACACGACAGAGGGATGCTTCGCCCTCAAGAGAGAGATCGAATCACTCATCAAGAGGGGCTTTCTAGGAACGTATGTGGGTCGGGACAAGCGTCCCCAAAACACTCATCACAAGGCAAGGCAGCCCGGCGACAAGGGGGATCAACAACCAACCGCAGGGACAATCAACGTCATTATTGGTGGAACGGCCTCGGGAGGAGACTCAAATAATAGCCGTAAGCAGTACGCCAGGTTGTACCCCCTCGTCTCGAGTGTAGACGTGAGCAATGTGGAGGACATAACTTTCGGAGCAAAAGATTTGGAAGGCGTGTCTTTTCCTCATGACGACGCCCTGGTTATATCGGCAATCATCGCTAATTTTGAGGTAAAAAGGATCTTGGTAGACAATGGTAGTGCAGCCAATGTACTATCACATGAGGCTTTCGAAAAGATGGGTATCTCGACGGGACAGCTCAGACCGGTGAAGACGCCTCTTCAGGGATTTGGAGGAGGGATTGTTGTCCCGGAGGGGGTTATTGACTTACCCCTTACCCTGGGGTCGGGAGGGAAGCAGATAACACAGATCACAGCGTTCCAAGTAGTTCGCACAGCTGTGGCCTATAACGCCATACTTGGCCGACCACTGCTGAATGGTATCAAAGCAATCGTCTCGACGTACCACCTGGCGGTAAAGTTCCCTACAAACAGAGGGGTCGGGGTGGTTCGAGGAAACCAGACTGTGGCTAGACAGTGTTATGTCACGAGCGTGAAGGAGATCAAGTTGGACGTCATGCAGGTAGCAGAGATGGAACTCGAGCCCGATCATTGTGGAAGGCTCGCGCCGGTGGAAAAAATGGATGAGGTCGAGCTCGAGCCTGGCAGGAAGGTCACAATTGGCCAGGGTCTGGACAGCGTAACTAAGGGTAAACTAATCGATTGCTTGGCTCGCCATGCCGACGTATTCGCATGGAGCGTAGAGGACATGCCTGGGATAGACCCCACGGTTGTCTCGCATAAACTCAACGTCAACCCGAACGTTAGACCGGTGAAGCAGAGAAGGAGACAATTTGCACCAGAAAGAAGGGAAGTCATTCAGGAGGAAATTGCGAAACTTATGAAGGCCAACTTCATACGGGAGGTGCAATACCCGGAGTGGCTCGCCAATGTGGTCCTAGTGAAGAAGGCGAACGGAAAGTGGCGAGTATGCATCGACTTCACCGACCTCAACAAAGCATGCCCCAAGGACAGCTATCCCCTGCCACGAATTGACAATCTTGTGGACAGTACCTCGGGTCACAAGTTATACAGCTTCTTGGACGCTTTTTCAGGGTACCACCAGATTCTAATGTCGGAGGATGATCAGGAGAAGACCTCATTCATGGCAGACTCAGCCATCTACTGTTACAGGGTCATGCCATTTGGTTTGAAGAATGCGGGAGCCACATATCAAAGACTCGTCAATAAAGTCTTTGCAAACATGATCGGGAAGAACATTGAGGCCTACGTTGATGATATGGTTGTCAAAAGTAAGCGGGTAGACTGCCACATTGCCGACTTGGAAGAGGTATTCGCAACGCTACGAAGATACAGGATGAAGCTAAATCCAGCTAAGTGCGCCTTTGGGGTGGCGTCCGGTAAGTTCTTGGGGTTCATGATCACCCACAGGGGGATAGAGGCCAACCCCGACAAAATAGAAGCATTGGTGTCGATGGAACCACCCAGGTGTAAGAGGGATATCCAGAAGCTTACGGGCCGAGTCGCAGCACTGAACCGGTTCGTGTCTCGTGCAGCGGAGAAATGTCTACCATTCTTCAAACTTTTGAGAGGCAACCAGAGCTTTGAATGGAACGAAGAATGCAAGACCGCCTTTCAAGAGCTGAAGAAGACATTGGCCACCCCGCCGGTACTCGTGAAGCCCGAGACTGGTGATACGTTGCTACTATACCTAGCGGTCTCCGAAGGTGCAGTGAGTGCGGTTCTGGTAAAAGATGTCGGTAAGGTCCAGCGACCCATATACTACATAAGTAAAGTGCTCCTGGATACAGAGACTCGGTACACATTGGCTGAGCAGCTTGCTCTTGCATTAGTTGTAGCGGCCCGAAAACTTCGCCAGTACTTTCAGTCGCACCCAATTGTTGTCCTCACTAACCAACCTCTAAGGCACATACTCCAGAAGCCAGATGTCTCGGGAAGATTACTTAAATGGGCGATCGAACTGGGAGAGTTCGACATTGAGTTCAAGCCGCGACCAGCGATCAAGGCGCAAGCATTGGCAGATTTCATCGCTGAGCTTACCCCCAGATCTCGGGGGCCACAGGATAGAGACCCGATCTTGACCTCAGAAGTTTGGAAAATATACGTTGATGGAGCGTCGAACAGTGCGGGGTCAGGTGCCGGAGTTATCATCACTGACCCAACGGGAGTAACTGAAATTCAATGCGCATTCAGATTCGAATTTGAAGCCACCAACAACGAGGCAGAGTATGAGGCCGTCATCTTGGCACTGGAGTTGGCATACAACCTGGGAATAAAGAATGTTAACGTATTCAGTGACTCCCAGCTGGTGGTCGCCCAGACCGAAGGCACCTTTGAGAAGAAAGACGAAAAGATGAGCCTGTACTGTTTGAAAGCGCATGACCTACAAAGAAAGTTCAAGAGTTGCGAGATCACGAAGATTGCAAGAGCCGACAACTCAAGAGCCGATGCCCTGTCCAGACTCATGTTCATGGGAACCGATGGACTTGACAGAACGGTGCACTTGAAGATGGTAATGGAACCCAGCATCGGCCAAAAGCCCAGTGTAATGGATATTGAGGACAACCCCTCTTGGATGGACCCCATAATAGAATACCTGAACAGCGGAACCCTACCCTCAGATCATCGACAGGCAAGAAGCATTAAGGCTAGGGCAGCGAGGTATTGTATAATCAGGGGTATGTTGTTTCGCCGAAGTCTTACTTTACCATACCTAAGGTGTCTCAAGCCCTCCGAATCTCTTCAAGCCTTGGAAGAGGTTCACGAAGGCGTATGCGGGAATCACCAAGGGGCTCGTGCGCTGGCGTACAAACTCATAAGGTATGGATACTACTGGCCCAACATGAAGAAGGATGCATCAGAATATGTCAGGAGGTGTGACAAATGCCAAAGGTTTGGCAACGTCGTGCATACTCACGCCGAGGAATTGACATCCATCCCATGCGCCGCGCCCTTCGAGCAGTGGGGAGTTGATATCCTCGGGCCTTTCCCGTTGGCCAGAGGACAGCTCAAATTCGTCATCGTAGCAGTAGAGTATTTCACCAAGTGGGTAGAAGCCGAGCCACTGGCAACCATATCCGAGCCCAAAGTCAGGTCATTCGTATGGAGGTCTATCATCTGCAGATTCGGGATACCCAGGGTATTGATATCAGATAACGGGAGGCAGTTTGATAATGCGCGGTTCAAAAACTTCTGCAACAATCTCGGGATTGACCACCGGCTAACGTCGGTTGCGCATCCTCAAAGCAACGGCCTCGTCGAGGTTACCAATCGCATAATCCTGCATGATCTCCGGACGAGGATTGGAGAAGCAAAAGGCAACTGGCCAGAGGAACTACCGGCCATTTTATGGACATATAGGACCTCTCATAAAACGGCAACCAGCGAAACTCCCTTCATGCTAGCCTTCGGTGTAGAGGCTACCATACCAATCGAGGTTGGCCTCCCAACTCAGAGGATGACTGAAACATTCGAAGGGGTAACTACCGAACATCTCGACTTGCTCGAAGAAGTGAGGGAGGAGGCGTCTATCAGGGCCGCCAGCTACCAGAACAGAACAGCCAAGCACTTCAACAGTCGGGTCAAAACGAGGAGGTTTAGAGTTGGGGACTTAGTACTCCGAAACGCTGCAGCCGCTGGCCACCCCCCGGGAAAATTAGGACCAACGTGGGAAGGACCTTACGAAGTTATACGAAGAGTAAGGGCGGGGGCATACAGTCTAAAGGATGCTTCGGGAAAACCACTTCCGAGGCCATGGAACGTCGACAATTTGAAGATCTACTACAAGTAACTGGATGCAACCAGGCGCTTATGACCCGAAAGCGTCCGTCAGTTCGCGCTAAGTTTTTGCTACGAAACAACGACAACCCTGACATGTTCGCTATGACTGACTGACGACCGAGTGTCATAGGACCTGGGCTATACCCAGGAAGAGCTAAGTTTCTGATTCTAAGAGGTATTTTCAATACAAGTCTAGTTTTTGGGGTCTTTTAGTTTTGTTTTGGGCTTGCATGCTCTGACGTCTCTACATACGGTTATGTTCATGTAACACACTTTATCTGAATACAATAAAGAGCGTTAGAAGACGACACTTTGGCATGACCTCGAGCACGATCGCACCTTAGATTTATTTACCAGGGAACATTTTCGATGTCCTCGAGATCGGGTATATAAACGAAGTAGTCATACGCTCGAGCTCCTATCCAAGGACTCGAGCTACTTGGCATCACAAAATACCCAAGTCATACGCCTCGAGCTCCTATCCAAGGACTCGAGCTACTTGGCATCACAAAATACCCAAGTAATACGCTCGAGCTCCTATCCAAGGACTCGAGCTACTTGGCCTCACAAGATACCCAAGTAATACGCTCGAGCTCCTATCCAAGGACTCGAGCTACTTGGCCTCAAAAGATGCCCAGGTAATACGTCTCGAGCTCCTATCCAAGGACTCGAGCTACTTGGCA